>JABFFI010001301.1:0-13748 GCA_013623725.1 Fusarium robinianum
AAAAAAAAAAAAAAAAAGAGGCCATCACCACTAATCCTCCACCAACCCCCAGGTACAACCAGAAATGGGCCCGAACCGCCCAAAACGCCATCGGCACCGTCCTCTACTGCGCCTGGCTCGGTGGTCTCCCCACCGCCTCTCCCCCTGCCTCACTCGGCCGCCTTCTCACTCTCGAGCAAGTCGGCGCCGTCTTCCAGGTCCCCACGAACCTCAAGGACCGCGACGCCTTCCACCTCACCATCGAGGAGTACCTTCTCTCCCTGACGGACCTGACCAGCGAGCTCGCCCGCTTGGCACCCAATGCCGTTACCCTTGGCGACTTTGAGCTGCCCCTGGTCATTAGCGGCTTCATCAAGGACCTCTTCGCCGGGTTCCAGCTGTTGAACCTCAAGAACGACATTCTGCGCAAGAGGGCGGATGCTGTCAAGTATGATGTCAAGAGGGTTGAGGATGTTGTCTACGATCTAAGTCTGCGCGGGTTGGTCAAGAGGCCTAGCGAGGGTGATACAGAGATGGCCGCTGCCGAGTAGTTAGACGGGGTCTTTAACTTCCGCCGTATATGTCTGAACTACCTAGCAATGAATAACCTAGGCCGAGGTAGCTAGGGAATTCATCTGTCTAAAAATCTCAAGGGTCTACATCCATTGAGAGTCAACCTCACAATGCCATTGCAGAGTGTACTCGTCCCGAGTTCTCTGTACACCTCACAAACAATACTGTTATTCTCAGGCAACGTAGCTATTTTTAGGCACACTGAACCATATTGGAAACATAGAAACGTCTAATTTGTCTGTAAGATGGGAGTGCATAGTCGCTCCGTAAAGTGAAACGATGTCCCCCCCTTTTAAACCATTGCCTGCTCCAAGTTGACCATCTCCGTTGGTAGCCACGAGATTGTTACAATAATATACACTTCCGCCATATTCTCCAGGCCCAATCCCATTGATTTGAGAAAGAAAAAAAAAGCAATAACTAGAAAGTCTGCACCCCTTGGGGCAGCTCCGCAATGCTCGCACCTAATCGTGTCTAAATGTGCACTTATCTCCTCTGGCACACTTCCCCTGTTGCCAGAACGTGCAAGGCTTGGTCCCGATAAGGGCCTTGTTCGCGGGCTTGTGTGGTGGCAGTGTCCCCCTCTTCCGCCGAGCATCTTTTCCATCTCGCTGATCGCCCCGTCCTCCTTGGTAGTCGTCTCCGCGGTCGCGATCCCGGTCATGGATGCGGTCTCGTTCGCGCTCCCTTTCTCGATCCCATTCGCGGTCTCGGTCCCAGTCTCGTTCTCCAGCCGGAGGAGCGGGAGGGGCGGCCTGTTGTTGGTGCCCCTGGGCCATCTGACTGAGCATCATGTACTGCTGATAAGATGGGTCATTCGGGTTGAGGAAGTTGGTTGGATTTACAGCCTGAGACTGTGCCGGCTGCTGCGACGGCTGGTTTATGGCAGCCAGAATTGACTGAAGCTGGCTGTCAGGAATCTGCGACTGCTGGGGGGCGGCTTGCTGCTGTTGCTGGGCGGGTTGTTGGGATCCTGTCATTTGCTGCAACAGCGCCATGTATGGCGCATAAGCCTGCTGCTGCTGCTGGGTGTAGTACGACGCCCAGTCTTGAGTATTGCCGGTTGCTCCTTGACCAGAAGAAGCGTTTGTCGTGGCGGCTCTCGCAGCATTCGCCTCAGCTTCAACCCTTGCTCGCTCCTCGTCCGCCCTCTTCTGCCTCGCGATAGTCTCTTTGTTGTAGCCAATTTGCCATTCCCGAACCTTCTCTTGATCGTGCAAGATCCAATCAGGGGGGGACGTGGCTGGGAAAGGCTTGCCAGAAAGAGCCTTGGCAGTAGTCTCAATAGCGCTTCCACAAAGGCCAACATTGGCGTCCGCATAACGGAAGACACGCCAGACATCACCAGTGAATGGGCTCGGATCTCGCCAGTTCTTAATCTTATCGGATCTGAGCAAGCTAAGAATTTGCTCCTCCACGTCGCGCCCTGCAATCACCGGGAGACTCTCTTGGCTGGCCTTAGAGGTACGTTGAGCTGGGGCGGATGCTTTGGGAGAGGCCTGAGGGGCCGAGGGAGCACCTCGGAGGCGGCCAAGGATAGAATCCAACCGGTTCGAGGGGTTTGATTTGGCCTCCAGGCGTTTGAGGGCTGAATAAAGCGCGCCGTCAACACCCATCTGTTGCTCATCCCGCCATCGAAGGTGGATTTCCTGAAACTTGGGGTCCTCGCTTGGCAGCTGATGAGTCTTCCTGTCCGTGCTGGTAGCCATCTCGGGGGGCGGCGACTTGGGAGTTGGTGGAATGTCATCAGGATCGGTGTAGAGAGCCATGAGCTCTCTCTGCTCTCGCTCCGCGATGCGCTTTTGCTCCTCCGTGGTGAATGTGACGTTGCCACCGCGATTGACAAAGTTCTTGTTGCGAACTTGTTCGGGTAGGTTCGAGAAGTCGGTGGCGGTTGGCCCAATCCAGGGCTGGTATGGGATGTCATCATCTTCATCCTCATCTTCGACGTTGGCGCGTTGCTTGAGAACCATGCCCTCGGATCGATCATCCCCAGCGTCGCGGATCATGTTGTGCGCCCTGCCCTCATCCTCGGCCTCTTCCTTCTGGAAGATCTTGACCTGGACCAACTCGCTCTCGGGCTTCCAGGTGACACGGAGCTTGCGTCGAGCCTCTTTTCGGAGGCGCTTGGCCTTCTCCTCCGGCGTCTCTGAACTCTCGGCGTCCTTAGCTTCCTTGGGCGCAGTGGCAGCCTCGGCTTTCGGCGCGTTGATTGAATCCAGAAGGGAAGCAATTCCGGACAAGGCACTTGAGGCAGATGAACCACCGTTTCGAGGTGCTGGGGGCTTTGCTTCAATTCTAGACGCCTTCGCATCTTGTTTCGACCTGTCGTCGCTTGCAACTTTGTTGTCTGCCTTGGCCGCCTCGGGCTTCGCCACTGACTTGGCTACAGGCCTGGACTTTCCAGGCAGAAGAGACGAAGCTACCGACTTCGCAGCGGTCGTCTTTGATGCCGACTGCAGCTGAATCTTGGGTTGGGCTAATTTCCTACTAAGAGAATTACCACTTGATTCAACCGCAATCTTCTTGACAGTCCTCGTGTCTGTGTCGTCATCCCGGCCACGCTTCGCAGAGTGCTCTGCCGAACCCTTTGTTGGCCCTTTTGCTCTACTTGCTGCCGAGGTCCCGGTATATCCAGTCGCTGTGTCTGAATCAGAGGCCTTGACGACTTTCTTGATCTTTGTGTTGATATCATGCACCAGCTCCTTAACCTCCTGGTCGCCCTTGTCAGCGAACCTTTTACGGACCGTCTCAAAGTTTGTCGTTTCGGCGATCCTCCTCGTCATGGGGAAATGGGTGAATAGTTCAAGCACAATCTTGGGAAGCTTTCCGGAGAAATCGCTCGACTTGATGCACATGATGAGGGCATTCACCAGGCTGAGAATCAACTTTTGGTGACCCCCAAGGTTATCCAGGACGGCGTCATCTGCATGTTCGAGGGTGGCGTCAAGAGCACGGTAGAGAATCTCCTTTTTCAACTCCGACTCATGTCGGAACTTGGACATCTCTGCGTCAGGCCGCTTGTCCTTGACTGCTTGATCAAGCTCCTGCTTGGCACGGTTCATCTCGCCGCGAAGTTTGATGAAGAACTCGCCGGCCTGCTGTACTCGCCCAGCAATCAGGGAGTTTGTCCTCGCGACAGACTGGTCGATGTGGACAATGCCTATGGCATCCCAGGCGGCGGCTTCAGCGGCACCTGCGGGACGGGTGGCTGCGCGTATCTTGAAAAATTGCATTAGACACAGTATTAAAATGAGGATCAGTCTCCAGCTTACCGGTTTGTTGCGCACCTCCTCGAGTTCTCTCTTGGCCCTCTTCTCCGCTTTGTTCTTTGATGCCTCGTCGGATTTAAGTTGCTCCTTGAAGGCGTGAGGGTATTCCGTGTACTTTGGACGTCGCTTGCCTAAGCCTTTCATGGCGCGGTCAAAGTCATCCAGGAGCCCCTTGGCCTCGATCCGCCTCTCATCTAGTCCTCCCTTGTCTGGCGAAGGTCTATACTGGCTTGTAAATCTACCTTGAACCTCGCATGGGAGGCTGTACCCTAGTTCCGGAACCATCGACTTGCCACTACGAGCTGGCAGTGCCACGAGGGGCGCAAGCTTATCGTAACTCTTTGGGGCTGGAAGCTTCGTGGCACCATCGTAGACTAGATAGGGGAGGCCTTTGATGGACGGTTGTTTAGCCTGTGCGGCTTTCGTCCGCTTGTTGAATTGGGCAAGCAGTTTTGCTTCTTCGGTCGAAGGCGTCGGGGCCGCCAAAGCATCAATATCTTCAACTTTCCTGACTGCTGGGGAGCCGACAGGCGAGTCCACCGGAGCAACTGAAGGCTCAGGGGTAGGGGTAGGTGTTTCGGTGGCGTTCCTTGTGGCTCGTTTCCTCTTCTTCTGAGGAGGTTCAACGACAGCATTTTGAGGCCCACCAGTCTCCAGAGCGCCTCGTTGCGGCACCATGTACTGAGCGCTAGCAATGGGTGGTGGCGACGAACTGGCAACGAAGGAGGCCTGCCCCTGTTGCGTGGGTGGCTGCTGGAAGTTCTGAGTCCCCGCAGATTGCCCAGGATGGGGGTAAGGGATCGAATTCTGAGCGCCATATTGAGGCTGTGGGTAACCTGGCTGTTGCTGTTGTTGCTGCTGCGGCTGTTGCTGGCGCGATTGCTGATGTGATTGCTGGTGTGGGGTTTGGGATTGTTGGTGTGGTTGTTGATAACCAGGCTGCGCATTGGGTTGCGGTTGAGCAGCTTGGCCATTGACTGGAGGTGCAAACGCTGAATTCTGCGTGTAGGGAGGCTGATGCTGAACAGGAGACTGTTGTGGTGGACGGCTGAACCCGTGAGCAAAAGGCACAGGCAACCCCTCAAACTGTTGGACGGGTGTATGATTCTGCTGCCGGTTCGGCTGGGGCATCACATGAGCCTGGGCATATTGCTGGATGGGAGAGTCAAAGGAAGCCTCATTGGGAGCGAAGGAGTAGCCAAAATTTTGCGAGTGAGAATGGCCTTGAAGCTGGCCCACGTGGTTGAGAGATTCCCCCAGGTTCATCTTGCCTTGCTGGCCGTAAAGATCCGAGTGTATATCACTAAAGGCCGGGTCCATTACGTCCTGAGCAGGCTGTGAAAACTGGGGGTTCAACGCCAGAGAGTCATGACTTGGGTGGAAGCTAGACTGGTCAGACTGAGGCGCATGGATACCCCCAGCGAGGAAGGCGTTACTTTGGCTGGGAGAGTCGAAGAAGTTGGAGGTCGCTGCATCCTGCGGGTTGATGTGGGAGTAGGCTGCCTGATCATCCATAGGCTGTGACCAAGCTTGGTGAGGGTCGAACTGGCCATTTTGGCTAGTGAAGCCGTAGTTGCTATGCCATTGCTGATGCGATGGCTCATCAGCGCCGTCCTGGCCGTTACTAGGCCACGACTGCATCTTTGAGACGATGCTTGAGGTGGCCGGCTGCAACAGCAGCAACACGAGCTCCAAGAATCAATCAATTAATCCTCAGAATCAAGAAACGAGGCTAATAATGCATGTTGTCAGTGATAATCGCTATGGCTGTTGTATGGTGGATTCAGAAACGGGATGATGCAGCGTCAACAGAGCTGACGGGGTGCAAACGAACGCCGAGGGTCCGACCAGGGTGGTGGCGTAGATGTAGCCAAGATAGAAATTTTAGGTCCTATGATCGGGGGACAGGAGAATAAAGTACTCACACTTAGAAGTTACACTGAAGGGAGACCTGTGGTCGGGTTTCCAGCGTTAGAGGGAAATTCCCGGCTATCAGGATGGGGAAGATGACCCACCACACGAATGCGCTAACCCACACTAAGCGAGGAGGGGACAGGGATCTATCTGTCGGTGGGAACTGTAACTGGACAGAAAGAAGAACAGATCTGTAGGCAAAAGAGGAAAAACCCATCAGCAAGTCCGTAACAAGTGAAAAAAAATGAAAGGTGAAGGCTTGTGAGTGCGAGTGTGGTGAATGAAAGAAAAGGAGCGGGGGTGTTGTAAGAGTTTGAAAAAAGTCAGTATTCTGCCAGCAGTTATGAGAGCAATCAGAGCTCGCAATAAGGAGAAGAATAGTTAGAATAAAGAGAGCCAAGAACAAAAAGCTGTGGTCGCTGGTGGTGTGTGGGTGGGTGTCAGGTTGGGCCATCTCGAACCATGGTCGGACAAAGGCTCGAGCGCAGGGACCGTTTGGAGGGGGGGCGGATAAAGAACAACGGAATGAATGGATAGACTCGGCAGCCAGGAATTAACGAATTGAACTGGCTGTGTCGGCAATGAACCATTTTTCTTCTTCTTCTTCTCTGTGTATGTGGCGATGGGAGTTTGCCTCGTCGGTCAGGGTATGTTTTTTGGACAATGTTTTCTTGGTGGTGGAGCCCACTGTTCCTCTGAATGCGTGCGCGTGCCCCCCCGCCATCTCTATCAGTCCCTGCTGAGTGTGGGAGTTTGTCGCGGCCTTGGCCGATCTGGTGTGCTTGAACAACGTTATCACCCAACCCCCTTGTACCAAGGCCCGCCAGCACCTCCCACGACAACCACAAAGGGTGACAAAGGTGGATGTGATGACCTCTCGGGCTTGATATCTTTTTTTAAAAAAAGAAACACTCGAGTGCGGCTTAGGAACGCGTCCACATTTAGGTTCGCCAGATTGCGTGTACCTAGATGCATGCGAGCGCCGAGCAAGCGTGTGAAAGGCCTGGAGGTTTGGTTCTGTCCAGCTGACACCCGACGGCTAAATCTTTCCCAGCTCTGTAGAGGAGCGAATATTCTGCGAGGAACAAGCCCGTCTCGAAAGCGAGTCTCCACGACGGCCACCACCCCGTCGTCTCGCAATTTTTAAGGCTGCGCGAGTCCAAGTGACTGGTTTCCCTTTGTGCATAGAGAAAAATCACAGATACAATGATGCTGTTTCGGTTCAAGGTGATGGTTGAATGTTGGGTGGGAGAGGTAGTGGTCCAGAGAGTATGACGCGACAAACATAGCCAAGGTTGACGTGTGGAGGGGGATAGGGATGGGGACGAAGAGAGAGCATACCCTTGGGGACATCAATCAAATGTTTCCTTCAGCAACTTTATCCGTGGTTCCTACCAAAGGGACGCGGCTATGACCTATCCCATTTGTACTTCGTAGCGCAAGTCGCTCGCTGTTTACAATATCCTCGGGCGCGGGCGTGATATGTTGGGAGGGAGGAGACCACGAGGGCGGGTTGGCGTCCGTGAATGATGATGCGCAGGTGCAGGCGCAGGCACGGCGAGTCGAGAACGTGGACGCGCAGAGACACTGGGATCTCGAGCGCCTCAAGTATCTACCAGCGCAGGTGTCTGCTGGGTGCCGACGCGGCGTACCTGTCGCGAAGGATGATGGCGAATGCGTGGTGTTGATGAAGTGTCGTCGAGAGATTGGAAAAAGCAGTCCCCCCCGACCTTGTTTCGCAACGGAGAACGGAGCTGGACGTGCAGACTATGGCCCGATTTCTCAGGCACACAGTCTTTTCCTGGTCAGGCACAGCCAGGCGCAGCGCAGCCATTGAGCCAGCACATGTACAGTCAGCGGGCAGCCGAGCCCCTGGAGCGCCCTGCTAAAGTCTGTCGTCGGCGCTTGAATCGGTCCGTGTTAGCGGGGGGCAAGCGCGCCTGACCAGCCTATCCGTTCTTGGGGGGGAAGCTCTCCAAGCGTCCGATGCCTATCCCAGCAACCTGGTTATCGTGGCCTCAAAGCTGGCATCAAATCAGCACAACGGTTCAACTGGAACTCGCTTCCGAAATCCCGAGGCTTTTTTTTTACTCAAAATCAGGGGCCTAAACTGTTCCTCCCTCATTTTGCGCAATTCGCACGTCGCCGAAACCACCGAGAGAGCTGGGTCGCAGCCAGCACGGCTCGAAACTACACCATCCCACCATCGCCAAATCGATTGCAGCTCCCATCCCGCCGACGTCACATACTTGAACCATGGCGACCAAGGGAAACTCGCTACGGGATCGCCAAATAGGTCCGTAGAAAGTGACACAGCTCACAGTACCTACGCCCATGTTGACCACGCTTCTAGCGTCTCTGAAGAAGATCCTCAACCTCAACGAGACAGTCGAATCCACCGAAACAGACGAGGCGCATGCCAATGGTCTCCTCGCCCCGGTCGCGCCCATCCTCGATGCCGATGGCAATCCTATTTGGAAGGTGCTTGTTTTTGACGACCTCGGCCGAGATGTAATCAGCAGTGTCATGCGTGTCAGTGACTTGCGATCTATGGGCGTCACTATGCACATGTAAGTCCGTAAGGGCGCTGTTTCCAACTACCAGCTCTAATGCTCTGCGCGCAGGCACATCGGAGCCTCGAGGCATCCCATTCCCGACGTCCCAGTCATCTATCTGATGGAACCGACCGCCCAGAATCTACAGGGCATCACAACCGACCTCCAGAAGGGATTGTATTCCCCCGCCTACATCAACTTCCTCTCTTCTCTTCCCCGAGTTCTTCTCGAAGACTTCGCCTCCCAAACAGCCACCGCGGGTACCGCGGAGCAAATTTCCCAGCTGTTTGACCAATACCTGAACTTCATCGTCGCCGAACCGGACCTGTTCAGCTTGGGGATGCAGAAAGAGCACACATACTGGGCCCTGAACAGCGCGACCACCAGCGACGCCGAACTTGATCGAGTTGTAGACAGGATAGTGAGCGGGCTCTTCAGCGTTGTTGTCACAATGGGTATGCGCGGCATCCCATACTATCCAGCTTTTAAACTAACCTCCTCACAGGGGTCATTCCCATTATTCGGTGTCCCAAGGGCGCTGCCGCCGAAATGGTTGCCGCTAGACTCGACCGCAAGCTACGAGATCACATTCTCAACTCCAAGGACAACCTTTTCTCAGGCTCCCGACCAGCCGTCGCAGCAGGAACACCTTCGTCCCGACCCGTGCTCATTCTCCTTGACCGCAATGTTGACTTGATACCGATGCTGTCACACTCGTGGACATACCAATCCCTAGTGCACGACGTGCTCAACATGAAGCTCAACAGGATCACAATTGAAACGCCAGTGGAGGAAGGAAACCCCGCAAGAGGAACCTCCAAAAAGTCATACGATCTGACTGCAAGCGATTTCTTCTGGGCCAAGAACGCCGGCGTTCCGTTTCCCCAGGTTGCAGAGGATATCGATGCCGAGCTGACCAAGTACAAGGAGGACACAGCTGCAATTACAAAAAAGACAGGTGTGACGGATCTGGAGGACCTCCAAAACGATACCAGCGCGAGCGCACAACATCTCAAGGCAGCGATAACATTGCTTCCTGAAATGAGAGAGCGGAAGGGCGTCCTAGACATGCACATGAACATCTTGGCGGCCTTATTGACTGGTATCAAAGATCGCCAGCTCGACAATTACTTTCAGATCGAGGAGAATGCCGCCAAGCAGACCAAGGCCCAGATCATGGAGATCATCAAGGATGACGCCAAGGGAACTGACCCCGTTGACAAGCTACGACTGTTCATCATCTGGTTCCTCAGCACAGAACAAGAAGTCGGCAGGGTGGATTTTGAGGGCTTTGAAAAGGCTCTGTCAGAAGCAGGCGCGGATGTGTCTTGTCTGCCCTATGTCCGACAGTAGGTTCACACTGGTCCGCTCTTTGACTCGAGTTAGCTAACGCATAGCAGGGTTCGCGCAACAACCAAGATGACGCAACTAGCAACAATCAACAATAACACCGGTCAACAAGCGCAATCTTCGGACCTCTTCGGGCGTTTCTCATCTATGTCGTCACGCCTTACCGACCGTCTCAAGGAGTCCGGAGTGCCCACTGGTCTGTCATCCAACTTTGATAGTCTGATTAGCGGCGTCAAGAACTTCCTTCCCGCCGACCGCGACTTGACCATCACCAAGATTGTTGAGTCGGTTATGGACCCCTCTTCTGCCTCTTCGTCGGCCATTGCCAAGACGGAACATTATCTCTACTTTGACCCACGATCCGCCAATGCTCGCGGGACCATGCCGCCACCAAGCGCCGTACGGTCCGGAACGGGAACTAGTACTCCAGGTGGAATGCCTGGGTCCCAGGCTCCTGGCCAAACAGCCAGCTTTGGGCAACGGCGGCAAGGGTTCAGTGAGGCGGTAGTTTTCACCGTGGGCGGTGGCAGTATGGACGAATACGGTAACCTGCAGGAATGGGTAAGCCGGACGGGGGGGGACAGGGCGAAAAAGAGAGTGGTTTACGGCAGCACTGAGATGGTCAATGCTACAGAGTTTATCTCAGAAGAGTTGGAGAGGTTAGGAAAGGAGGTTTCGTCGTAATGTCGGTTGCTGGTAGCGAATTAGATTAATGGAATCCCTTCCACTTGAGGGTTGTGCAAATAGGGTTTATTGTCATGGTATTTACGCCATATATGAAATGACTTTTACACAGAGCAAGATGTTGTGTTTGAGAGC
Source organism: Fusarium robinianum (assembly GCA_013623725.1). Lineage (NCBI taxonomy): Eukaryota > Fungi > Ascomycota > Sordariomycetes > Hypocreales > Nectriaceae > Fusarium > Fusarium robinianum. The sequence continues at coordinate 10,463 of JABFFI010001301.1, forward strand.
CAACGTCTATGAGCGAATGAGCTCAATATGTTCACTAATACAGGTACCGAGTTGCAAGTTCACCAGCTTCATCTCCCGAAATGGTGTCGGAGAATTGAAACTCCGTTTCCGGCCATCATCGTGGGAACAACACACCAGCCGTCGGGGGTGCACCAGGCGAGGCCCGTGAGCGTGTCAAGCTTCAGTACGTACCCTTGAACGACATGACCCTAAGACGGCCCCCAAATCCCCGAACCATCAATTGCAAATTCTGTTTCCTCTGTCATTGCTTCTTTTGACGCGCCGCGCCATCGCCAACTCGGATCCTTCATCTCAGCTTCACGTGTTTCCTATTATCGTCGATTCAGACTCTTACTTGAACTATCGCGTTTCAGCAACACCAAAAGGGATTGCATCGCGCGCCCCTTCGTTGGCCATGGACGAGTCCCCTGTCAAAGGCGAGAGCGGCACGACCGCCCGTCCTCGCGCCGGTTACAAGTCATGGAAGAAGAAGTATCGCAAGATGCGCATCGTGTTCGACCAAAAGATGCACGATGGCGAGGAGCTACATAAGCAGGAGGACAAAGCGGCCGCTCTCGTGAAGCGCCTCGCGGTTGAGAACGAGTATGGTGATCCCCCATTCTGGCAACGTAGCCTTAAGCGCATTCATCGCTGACGATATATATCTGCTCGATTTATGCAGCCGCCTTCTGGATTTACTATTGGAGATTAATACTTCACCACAAATCCCACCCGAGAAGCAAATCGACATCTCTCTGGATTCCCAACGCGACTCCGACCAAAACACATCCAGCAAGAAGTTGGCAGATCTCATTAATGTCGTGCCGCATTCCTCATACCATCACGCGAAGGAGAACCTTCCTGCCATAATCAAGGAGCTCAAAGCCCCCGAGGGCGAATCTTATCCCTCCGACTTCCTCTCCGCCGACGACATCGATAACTATATCCATGAAGTCGACCTCAGCATGGAGCCCGACTCCCATATTCCCACGCTCGCTCCCCGCGCTCATCCCAACAACCATCAGCCACCCAACCCACACCTCAAGAACCCAACCAGCGTCACCAACTGGCTGCGCAAGAATGCGCCTAACATCTTCCTCCAAGACGGCGAGACTCATGGCGACGCAGAAGATGGCGACAACGCCCATACCGGGGGGCGTAAGTCACGCGGAACACGGGGCGAGCGCGGCGGCCGGGCCACTGCCAAGGGCAAGCGAATGAGCGCCGCAGCCCGTGCCGCGGCGTCGGTGGCGGCAGCAGATCGCGGCGACTGGGACGTGAGCATGGACGACGACGCGGACTTCGCATCCACCCCCGTCCCGAGGGGTAAGCGCAAGCGAGACGACGACACCGGCTACAAACCCCGTGGCTCTTCAACCCGGCCGACCAAGAAGAAGCGTAAGGGCGAGGTCGACGGGACGCCCAGTGTACGCAAGTCGAAGAAGGATGCTGCCGCTGCCGCCCGTGACGACTAGTACATACTGCTTTATCACATGGATCTAGCACGGCTGTCTTCGAAAGCTACCACTCTAATACTCGGGTCTACGAGGGAGACCTGTGACTCTCCCTGCACTTCACCTCACCTTCCCCTCACCCTCCGGACACTCTCCGTCCTGCACGCAGTTTTGCTCACGGTATCTGCCCGAAGCAAATGGTACATGACGTCCACAATTCCACATCCTCTAACCACCAAATCCACACCGCGGTGGATCTCCGGCCACCCGGGACACACCTAGGGAATTCGGGACAACTCGGAGTCTTCGGCCTTGCAGGAGTGGGAAAGGTGACGAGGTCGTAGAGAGTTGTAATACCAACCAAACAACAACAAACTCCAAGTGCATAATAGCGAAGGGTAACACACACGCGCGCACACACACACACACACACACTCACAGCATATGCGCCCCCCTTTCAGCCGAGGCATCACTGTATTCTACATCTCACATTTCATACCTCAATTGGGACCAAAGGCGAACTGGGCTGGGGAAACCAAGGACAAGGGAAACAAATCGGGCTTCATGCTTGGGTCGGCGATCTAACTTGCAGGGTACTAGTCTTGTGGCCCCCCCCCATCTTTCAAGGGGGAAACCATAGAATCAAGTAAAAGAGAAAAAAGAGGCGTTCAAAGCGGCATCTGTAACTCAAGCTACCTACTACCTACTTCGTACAGTACATCTGTAATGTCTCCTGCGTGCATGTCAGTCTCTGAGGGTCCCCTCCCCGGACAAGAGGGCCCAATAGCTTTGCTCGAAACACGTCTTTGGCGTTGGTCGTATGACTCCCCTTCTCCCGCTCGAGACGGACTAAGACGGCTAAGGCATGGGAGAGAGTCATAGAATACGACCAGACAGGGAACAACAAGCACAGTTTCCAGACAAGCAGAAAAACTATAAAACAGGGCGAGGCAGCCCATCTTATCTGTATGTACTTTGTCGATAAAAACAACCCAGGAAGTCTTCTATCTACAATGCCTGCCTTGTCTTGCAATATCTATATGACAGAGATGTTTCGCTTTGTCTTCCCCCCTCCAAAAAACCCATTTCCTACATATCCAACCTCTTTTCCTTTCCCCCATGGTGAAGATGGAGGACGCTTTGGCTTTGTCTTTTTGCCATTGCTACCTGTGTTCCTACAGGACGCTATTTCACGTGCTTGCTTGCTTGCTCATAACGATACCAGCTCCGTGCAGAACTTCCAGCTACTGCGACAGAGAAGGGCTGGAGAAGGCCATTGCCTTCTCGCTCGCCGAGTGTCATGCTAGGCTGACCCAGGCCACACTGACGACACTTTCAACGCCGACCCCTCCAATGCTCATGAAGGAGTCACTGCTCTGGGCAGATGGAGGAGAGAGATCAAGAGAATAAGGGGAATCAAGGGAATAGTCGAGGTGAGGTAATGGTTGAAGGGGGGGGCGGGAGAGAGTGAGGTGCCGAGCAATTTACAGCTTCTCCTTGACAACGGTCTTCAGGCGGCGCTCAACAGCGTTGAGGTACTCAGTGGTGGTGACGTAGTCCTCACGACCACTCTTGCCGCAGGCAAGGGCGAGGTCCTTGGTCATGATACCATCAACATCGACGGTGTCAATGCAAGCCTTCTCGAGGCTCTCAGCGAAGGAGACAACCTCGGGAGTGCCGTCGAGCTGACCACGCTGGATGAGACCTCGGGTCCAGGCGAAGATGGAGGCAATGGGGTTGGTGGAGGTCTCGTTGCCCTTCTGGTGCTCACGGTAGTGGCGGGTGACGGTGCCGTCCGCGTCCTCATCCGCCCCTGCCTTCCCGTCGGGGGG
>JABFFI010001306.1:0-12215 GCA_013623725.1 Fusarium robinianum
GGGGGGGAGGGAAAGTGGGAGGAGGGGGAGAGGGGAGGAGTGGGATGGTAGGTAGGGAGAGGGGTACTAGGTAGGGAAGAGGGGGGGGAGGAGGAGGATGGAACTGGGGGGGCAGAAGCAAGAGAAGCAAGTGGGCGAGACGAGACTTGCGGGTCTGTAATAAGATGGGAAGCGGGCTGATGCCAGGCTACGAAGTACCTTACTCCATACTGGAAACTAGCGCAAGCGCTGACAGGGCAGAATTGGAAGAGAGACTTCCAAGTGAGTTGAATGTTCTCTTGGCAGGGACTTTGCTAGTGTCGGCTGGCGCCAAAAAAACCAGCCCAGGAGGCTGGCCTGACCTGAAAAAAAAAGACTTGGATATGGGCTGAGGGCGAGCACTTTCTCACCGCTTCCCCCTAGGCCACTAACGCATTCCAGTTCTGCCCATCAGGCGGAGCATCGTTGCGTCATACCGAAGCCCAGTTCAGTTCAGGATTGGGGTTGGGAGGATGGGGGATAGGATGGGGATGGGATGGGATGGTTTGCGCATCGGCGGCAAAAAACCACCCTTAAGCGGCGGGTCATGACATGACAGGCAGCCCAGGGCAACGCAACTAGGGACCACCCCCCTCCCCCCTGGTCCTATACAGAATCCATCATCCCAGCTGGGGCAGCAGCAGCAGCAGCAGCAAACTGGGAGAATTGAAGGAGGCGGGGTTGGTTGGTGGGAGGGATGGAATGAGATGGATAGGATGGCGAAGCGCGAGCGACACCGCCTCGTGCCCAAGAACTTTTTTAGGCTCAAACAAGAAAGACCTAGAACCCTGCAAGCTGCGAGAGATAGGTAGCCCATGTGAGGGACGAGAGAGAGAAAGAAGGGCACGGATAGCTCTGCGGCTTGTGGGTAATGAAGTCTTATCCACCGCGGTACGAGTGAATGTTGGTTGGTTGTTGGTGGTTGGCGCAAACAATCCTCTCCGGCATGAGAAGTGAGAGAGGGGTAGGAAGAGGTAGGTAGGTATCATAGGAGCTTGCTCGGCGCTGGCGGGAACAAACAAAAAAAAGACGATGAAAAAAAAAGCAATGAAAAGAAAACAAATAAAGACTGTGTTGTGTGTTTTGACGCGCGAATCGCCGTCCACTTTACAAAACGCACCTTGTAGTAAATCTTGTCCTCAGTGTCCTTTAGTTCGACCGTCTTTGAAAAGATATCGCCGTCCTTGTCGAGCTTGACTGTCTTGGTCCATTCATCGAAGGTACCCGTCACGTACACCTCATCGGCGGGATGCTCCCTAAAAAGAAAATAAAAAAAACGCTCGTGGTCAGCTTCAAGTTGGGGTTTGTCTAAGACAATGGATGACACGAAACAGCCCAGACATTGCGGAGAAGGTGACGGGCGAGACAAGGCCCCGAAACAGCAGCTCTCGAACGATGGTCCGGCAATGTGCGACGGGCGGAGAGAGAGAGAAGGCGACGAGAGAGAGACTTGTTGCCACGGCGGTCTTGGAGGTGGGAGGGGGGAGGGGGGAGGATTCAAGGCGCGTGCCTTGGGAGGAAATTGGTCCATACCACTTAAAGGTGAAGCTGCCCATGGCTTGCGATTCGTAGCGGCAATATCAATCAGGAGGATGAAAGTATGTGGGAAGATCTGCGGCAGACGATGAGAGCGGGTGAGAGAAATGAGGCCACAACGCCGCGTCTGTTTGGAAAGTGTACGGAGTATGTAGGTAGGTTTGAGGATTGTTTTTTTTTCGGGGGTTGTTGTTTGGGTTGTTGTTTTTTTTGGAGAGGAAATGGTGATGGATACGGATGGTTGGGAGGAGAACGAAGAAGAAGCCAGGACAGGTCTGGCCTGGCGTCGGTCAAGCTGGCTGGGGTGTGGGAGGGATCCCGAAATTAAAGACTTTGCTGGCGGGAGACGGGGGAGTGAGTGAAGCGACGAGGACACCACCACCACCAGGAGGAGGAGGACAATCTCATCACCGCCCAATCCGCTGTACCCGGTCCGATACGGATTGAATTGCAGAGGGTGTTTGAGAAACTTCAATTAGTGCAAGTTGAAAGGGAGAGGCGTTTCTTAGGGGTCTTGTTATTCAGGTACGGAGGAGACGACAGCACATTAGAGACGATAGGAGACACGATTTCTAGGCAAGGTAGGATGAGGCGGATGAGGATGATGTGTAAAGTGGGAGATGCGGATACGGATGCGGTAGCGATGATGAAAGACAGCAGACAGGCAGACAGAGACACAGGTTTTTGGAAGGTGACCCGGCACGTGGGGGTACCTAGGTAGGTAAACAAGGTGATGGGAGAGAGGTCGATGATGATGTGCAGCCAAGATAAAAACCAGGAAATCAGAATAAGAGAGAGAACATGTGGCTTGCAGTGCTATCCATCGACCGTTGATAAGCAAGCAGCAGCAGCAGCAGCAGCAGTCGCAGCAGGTGTGTCGTTGTCCGTGATGAGATGATGCAATAGGGAGCCCTCTTTCTAGTGGTGTACCTATCCCCAACCATCTGAGATGTTCCTTCCCTGCCATGGATGGATGTTACCTTACTCAAACTGCACCGTGCACTCACTGATGGGACTCAACAACTTCAACTTCAACAGGGTCACTCACCATCACCACAAGGTTCATCTTCACCGCGACTGATTGACTGATATTGATTGACTGAACCTGAGCTACCCGGGTCGTCCCATGGAAGAAAACGCCCGCCCGCCCGCCCGCTCGCTGCTCTGTTTGCTTGCTTGCTTGATGCAGCTGCTTGATGCGGTCAGAGCTGCCGCTGCAATGGCGCACACACTGGTGCAATCGACTGGTAGGTACAAGGTACATACATGTAACTGACAGGGTGGGCACGCAGCCGCGGTTCCTGCCCGTAGACGGACTGCCCACCACTAGTGGATCCGTGGGGACCTCGCCATGTCTCTCTCTGACGACATGGCGACTCAGTCCCCATACTTGACGGCACCATCCATGCATGTGGCTGGGCGGTCGAGAGGGGTAGGTACCTTACCTAGGCAGGAGGGACGGAATAGAATAGAAGAGTTGATGGTGTGTGTGTGTGTGTGTGTGTGTGTGTGTGTGTGTTGGTGACAGCCTGATTGTTCAAAACGGCAACTCTCTTTCCTCATCCTCCCCCACGTCAACTGGTTGTTTCCAGGTTTCGTTCATCCTTTCAGTCCAGTCATAGGACGAGTTCCCCTGATTATTGACGGGCTTTGCTTAGGCTCCGGTGAACTGACTAGCAACCCCTGTAGTGCAGGCACAGTAGCTGGGGTAGCTCCGTAAAACGAAGAAGCTCATGGTTGTCAAGAGAACCAAACAACTGTCAACACTCACTTGCTGTGCTCTAATAAACGGACATTTCGACTTTCCGAGGTTGTGTTGATCCGTCCCCTCTGACAGTCCCCTCTCAAGGCCTCTTCCTACTCCGTACTATATTCCCCATCATCGTCTCATTATTTGCACTCTCGTGACTATCAAACCTTTTTTTGCTTTGTTTGTGGTCCTGTGGTTGTGCTGTGTTCTGCTGTGTGATTCTGGCACCACCAGCGGCCCTATCCGATTATACCTATATTTACCTCGCACCCGTCAAAACATCGCACTCTTTCAACACCATGGGCCGTTTTGTCCCCATCAACATCTTGCGGTTAAGAGAGAATTTTCTGTGTGTGCGCGCGCGTCTATTGTGCATAGATGGTAAGTCTAGGCGGTGTGCGCATCTCACCTTTCGTGCAAGGTACACCGGAATCGTTCCACGTCGGAGATGCCCAAGTACCTACATAGGTAATAAACTCGACGACGATTGTATCTCCATGCAAGGGACCGTACCAGGGTTGTGCAAGGACGACATTTTGTGCAAGGGCACACTTTGTTTTTCTCACCAACGAACAGTAGGGTATCCATGTCGACCTGTGTCTTCAAACCCTCTGGAGTACGCAGTAATACCGGATGAAAGAAAAGAAGAACCGTTGAGAGATTTATTCCTGTTTTAGAAACTGCAAATACCTGCGTCTTGGTTGAAAAAAAGACCCTGCTTCACTCAACGGTCACTTATGCATGCCTGCATACATGCATCCCCTGCCTCCTCTACCTGAATGGCTTCATCCAGGGATCCATCTTCCCCCAAAAAAGAACTGAACCATCGAATTATAGACATGTCTCACAACACAATTATTGGCTTGGCCAAGTTCCCCTCAGCTTCTCAGGTACACTCCTCCGCCCCGAGCACACCATTGTTCGATGCAAGCCTTTCGCCATCAGAGCTCCTCTCTCGCAACTGTCTCCTCCCTGACCTTCAATACCTGAGCTTTGATCTCGAACCTCATCCAATTAGTACCATCTAGTATCGAATGGTTTACCCAGGCTACGACCCCGCCGTTATCAGGGGTCCGCTTATACTTGGCTAAACTGGCAAGGTCGTCTAACGATAGACAGCGTGAGTGGACACTCTTGGAGATAACTCCTAGAAGCAGGCAGCCTGGGTTTCGCAACTCACCTCTGCATTGACTGGCTTCGGCAACCCAGAGAGGGAGGATGCCGTAGAGGGCCCCTGGGGCAAACATCGCAACCTTCTTTTCGTCCTTGGATCGATCAATTTTGTCGATGCTGGGGACATTGACAACGCTCAGGACCTGGTCCTCTCCTTTCTCTGGTCTATCAAAGACAGCAAAGAGTCCCTTGCCCCCGCCGTTTCCTCTCTCTTCCGCTTCGATCCATTCGCGAACTAGAATCGGCATCTTATCGTAGTCCATCAGCAACAAGTTTCGACCATGAAGATGGCGATCCAGCCCGGACCATCCTCCTGGGTACTCCCGTCCAGAGAAGACTTGTTTCAAACCTTGAGCCCAAGGCTTTAGTCCGTTTGGCGGAGGTTCCATCAACTCTTGGAGTGTGTACTCGAGAGCGTGGAATTCCATTACCTCTTCACAGGCTGGCTCAAGAGCTGACATGGCATCGGAAGAGAATGGGTTTGTCCATCGAAACCCTTCAACTGTGTCGACGGGAGGCGGTTGGCTCAACTTGAAAGCTAGGGTCACTCCGGTCAACATGGAGAGTGACCATATCGATGCCTGAGCTAGGTAAGTCTTCATGGTGAGTGCGCTGAAGAATGTAGGTTTCCCCTGGGTGTGGTAGAGAGACGGGACCTTTCTTCTCGTACGTAGCTTCATTATAAATACCCATTAACCTGAGAATCATATCAACATTTGGCAGACATGCATCGTTGTCCTCTTCGGACCTACAGCCTCCGTATTTCCATTTTCGGCAATTTTGGTTGTTGCGAGCGGGGAGTCTCAACGCCCTCCTCTAGGGTAGCTGTGATAATAATGGGACGTGATCTCTCTCCAGGCCAAGACGAACCCGGATCTATTCGGTTCACGCCAAGTCCCTTGTTGCAGAATACCATGCTTCATATTGCTTTGCCTGCTAAATCAGAGTAAGCAGCTCAGCCTCCAAGTTGCCGAGTTTCCCGGTGCAGGGTCTTCGGGCTGAACAAGACCCTTGATAGTTATTACCTACTCGTCAACCAACCCGCTCATCTCCAGCAGTGGATAGCTCCACTGTTCAAGTCAGTGAAAGTCACCGAAGAAATGAAGGCTGAGTAATGATTCCTCGTATCCATGAGATCAGAGTTGCACCTCTCTATACTCCGTAGTAAGTAAGTAAGTTGTCAAAGAAGCATACCATCTCCTCATCGGTAATACCCCCCCGAAACCAGATCTATGCAGCGCCCAGTAGATTAAATCCCCCGATCTCTCAAGTCGGATACTCCCGGTGCCATTTGACAGGTTCCAGAACGGAGGGGAAAAAAGGGTCACTTAATTAAATTAGCTGTTAGTGGAGAGAGAGAGACCACAACCAACATCGAAACAATTGCGCCCAGTAAGGCAACGCACGCTCCCCACATGATCTAACGCTGCGCCGCCTTTGTCGCATCCTGAAGAGCGACATGGAGCTTCTAGACTCTTTTTTTTGAGCGGAACTTTTGTTGCCGCTGCTGCTGCTGCTGCTGTTGGACAGAGAGGGAGGCCGCCTTGATGAAACCGATTTGAAGGATGATGGCATAAACAGACCATCCTTCACTTTGATTTATTTTTCCACCTGCTTCCCCTGTAAATTCATTGAAACTGCCGCTCGTTTTTTAACTACTCTGGGTACGCCACAAAGGTCATCGAATCTGGCGACGTCAGTCATGGCCACCACGACAGAAACAGAGGCCATCACCGTCTCAGAGACGGTTGGCAAGCCAAAGGGATTCCAGTGGAAGAAGTTTAAAATCCTCATCGGGATTATTATCATAATCGTTATCGGACTAGCCGTCGGTCTCGGTGTCGGCCTAACGCGAGGAAAGGGAGGCGACGACGACAACGACAGTGACAACAACAAAAACAAAGACAGCGATAGCGACAACAACACAGATGCCGACTCTTCCTCCTCCTCATCGCCCCCCGACTTCTCAAACCTCTGGCAACCCAAAGTCGGCACATCCTGGCAAATCGTCCTCCGCCAACCCATAATCATCGACACCGACGACGCCTCATCCATCGAACCCGACGTCGCCATCTACGACCTAGACCTATACGACAACGACGTCGAGACCTTCTCCGCGCTCCAGGCCGAGGGCAAACGGATCATCTGCTACTTCAGCGCCGGGTCGTGGGAGGACTGGCGCGACGACAAGGACGATTTCGACGAGGATGATCTGGGGAAGGAGCTGGATGGGTGGGAGGATGAGAAGTGGTTGAAGCTGTCGAGCAAGTCGGTGAGGGATATCATGAAGAAGAGGATCAAGGTTGCCGCGGATAAGGGATGTGATGCTATCGATCCGGATAATGTCGATGGATATGTGAGTCCTCCCAACCAACACTCGAGGAGCGAGGATCGCCTCACTTGCTCCAAGCAGCCATGGAATGTCAACTAACTCACGTAGCAAAACGACAACGGCCTCGGCCTCACCGCCGCCGACTCCATCTCCTTTATGAAATTCCTGTCCACCGAAGCCGCAAAGTACAACATGTCCACAGGTCTCAAGAATGCAGGCGACATAATCGACGACGTGCTCGACTATGTGGCCTTCTCCGTAAACGAGCAGTGCATCGAGTACTCCGAATGCGAGACCTTTGCCGCCTTCATCGACGACGACAAGCCCGTCTTCAACATAGAATACCCAGACGGCGCGCCCAAAGTCCGAGAGAAGGATAGGAAGACCATATGTTCGCATGAGGGAAAGGCGAAAGGGACGGAGGGATTTAGTACGGTGATCAAGAAGATGGATCTTGATGGTTGGGTCATGTACTGCCCGGATGATACATATGAGACTCCTATAGATTCTTAATGGGTCTGATATAAGACGGCAACATTGCCAAGGGAGGCAAGGTGCTTCTTTGTTATTAGTGGTAGTAATTATAATCTCATATAATCATCTCATCTCTCTTGACCAAAGCGGCCATTTTTCCCTTTGGCCACCTCTGCAATTTGTAAACTCCAGCAACCCACATCCTGGGACCATGGTAAACCAGAAATCACCCAGCCCAGCTATTCACAAAGTATGAATGACACAGTACCTATCTTCCCCAGACAAAAAGCGTGACTATATCCCGCCCACCGGCGCCAACATCTCATAGACGTGTGCAAAACAAGTTTGGGTATCCTAACAAATCACTACCGCCTCCCCAACCACGCTTCAAAGAAACAATATAAAAACACCAATCCCAGGCCCCTAAAACATACGACGGACGAACAACGAGGTGCCTCCTCCACTCAAGAGCGAGGCCTAACTAGCGTGCGGCCATAAACTTGGAGCTGCTCTCCTGCTTAAAGAGCCAGTCGCTGTTGGCGTCGACCATAAAATTGGTGATATTGTACTCGTTTGGGCCCCCTAGACCAGGCCCTTCGTCGTTGGACGTGTCCATGTTGTTGCCCGACGGCGCTGAACCATTGACACCCCCGATATTCTCGCCGCCGAGCGGGAGACGCGGGACGTTGAAAAAGTCAAACACGTCGAGGTACTCGAGCTCGTTTGGCGCGGGTGTCCTGGCGGGTGTCACGCTGGGCAAGCGACTCAGGGCGGACGGGGGCATGGGCTGCCGCGAAATGAGAAAGTCGAGGTCGAATGCCGTACGCCGCATGTCGGATAGTATTTTGACCGAGCTCGGTGTCACGCCGTCGCCCTGTCGTTCGCTATCACGGTGTTCGTCGAGCACCCTCTGCAGTAGTTGGCAGTACCGGGCTGCGACGGGCCAGAAGCGACCCATGTCGCGCAAGGTGTCTACAAAGAAGGAGATCTGAGGCGACAGCTTATGCTCGACCGTCGAGCCGTGGACTAAAAGTAGACGTGCAGACACCCAGAGGGTGAAGGCGAACGGGGGACCAAGTTTTGCCAGCATGCCGTTATTCACGACAAACTCACCGAGCGCGGCAACGTTCTCGACGGCACCATGACATCGCTGGGACGCGCTGTACGATGGAGTGAAGATGGGCGACCGTGTTGTCGGGTAGGCCGCCGAGGAGTGCAGGCGGATGACGGCGGTGTGATATGTGGCATGAAGCATAACCCAGGCGCAGTTGATGCTCTTGCTTCCTGGGTGAAAGAGCTTGGCCATGTTTCCGAACTCGCCGGGTAGACCAAACTTCCAAGACGTGAGCATGTTGTCGAGCTCCTTGTATCGCATCTGCCACTGTTCGACATCGCTGAGAGCACTGATGTCAACGGGCTGCTTGAGGAACTTGTGGATCTTGGAGAGGATGCCGAGAATCTCAATGTAGTAGGCAAACGCACCCAGATTCTCGGGCTTGTCGATATCGTGGTCTGGGGAGCCTTGATGATTGACATCGGTTCGGAACCAGCGTGTCTCAATCTTCTGGTTCTTGATCCACAGGTCATCGCGACATGGTAGCGTCCGATCGATTTCCTTGTCGTCGAGGGCAAACTCGAATGCCGTGGCGATGGTAGCATATCGGTCCAACAGGTAGATCATCCAAAACAGTCTCCGCCTGGCTTCTTCCTCAATAAAGTCTCTCGGCTCAGAGAGGGTCATCGCTCGTAGGGTATAGATGGACAGGTAGTGAGGCGATACCATGGAGGATGTCGTCTCCACGGCTAGACCTAGCTGGACCACAGAACGAGTGATGAGAGCCATGATGTTCCAACCCGGAGGCCCATTACTGCTCCCACAAAGATCAAGGGCCAGAATTACCAACGCCTGCAGGGACTTGACGGAAGAGTTTTCCATGCCATAGAGAAGGACGCGCTGCTTGGAGACGTTGTGGTAATGCTCCCGGCGCTCGTCAGTTAGCCTGGCGTCGTTCGAGTATCGCATGGTGGTGGCAACGATGGCGTGGAGAAGGACGCGATCGGTCTCGTCCAGGGCCGAGGGTCCGAAGAGGGTATCGAGAGTGGTTTTCCGGTGAAGGATGGGGCACCAGGTGTTGATGTGCTTGAAATAGAGGTCTACAAGTGCGTAAAGAAGATCGTAGGGCGGCATATCTCGGTCAGGCGTTGTGGTCCCTGGGGCCGAGGAGATGGGCGCCACCGGTGAATGAATATTGGGCTGTCCGGAGCCATAGTACTCCTGGGCGGCAGCGCTGGGCTGCATTGGCGTCATCTGAGACTGCGCTGAGATGGAAGACATGGGCAGTTGGTTCTGGAAGCCGTCATTCATGCCAGGGGTCGGACGAGTGCCAAACTCTAGACTGTGTGAGCCAGGAGTGAAGCCGGTGCTGGGAGCTTTCTGCGCAAACATGGCGGAGTCGGTCTGGGGGGTCTGAACGGGCTCCGAGGGCCTGAAAAGATTGGGGTGCGCATCTCGAGGAGTGCCCTGATCGCTGGGGAGACTCGGGTTGCTGTTGCGAATACTGGCGCTGACATTGGGATTGGAGCTGGCAGCAAGAGTTGCATGGAGGATTTCGGCGTGAGAGCGTAGGATTTCCTCGAGCTTGTCGAGGCGCTGTTCGAGCTCACGACCATAACCGGCCCTTAGACCGGGTTTCTTGCGTTCCTTGTACTCGCAAACGGCACCGTTGCGGCTGCACCAGCCGCAGGAAGGTTGACCGCGATCGCATTTGACCTGCAGGAAGGGGGAAAGAAAACGGCGGGTTAGCGCGTGTAAGAGGAGAAGAGAAGAAGAAGAAGAAGCGCGACAATGATCAAGTTGGCTAGTCCTTGAGGATGGTGGTCCTTGAAGATGGTAGCCCGTGAGGACGGTAGCCCGTAAAGATTGCAATATGTAAGCTGGGATGATGAAATCTCACCTTTCTCTGTTTGCAGAGTTCGCATCTAGGGACGACAAAGTTAGCTTGTTGGCGAGAGATGGCTGGTCTATCGCTGCGCCTAAGGCTTCGATTGCTTGGTGAGGTTGTCTTGGGGTTGGGTTGGGGGTCAAGTTCGGGATTTGGTGCATCTATGGGCGAGGGTGTTGATGGGGGCGATGAGGCAGCCGAAGAAGGCGACATGGGGAGTTGTGTGTGGGTATAGAAATTGGGGGGGGAAACAAATGATAAACAAGGGATAGACGAGAGATAAGAGGTGAATGGTATTTCTCGTGTATGAGATTCGACTTAGGAATCAAGTTGTTCAAAGCCAGGAGTTGTTTTTTTGCGACGACGGGGTGAGAAGAAGCAGCGAAAAAGACGAGGACGAGGACGGGGATGATCATCACCAGCAGCAGTGTGTACTAGATGGGATGGATGGATTGCCCGAACAACAACAACCAAAAAAAAAAGGGCAAGACCCCAACACTTCGACAAATACTTACGATACGGAGATTGGGCGCTTGCGTTTTCCATTTCGACATAGCGTCTCATGGTCGCCATGATCATCATCGTCGCTAGGGAAATGGATGGCCTCGTCACTGTCGCCGTTGGAGTCGGGCGGACGACTCTCTCCCGAGCCGCTGCCTGGGGTCTTGGCCACCCCGTTGTGCATAGCCATCACCAGCTTCCAGTCTGATCCTCTGATTCTCTGATCGGTCTCGTTCGGTGAGATGAAAGGGCGAGTTCACGAGGCGGGGGCTCGAAGGAGCAAGCAATGGGACAGTCAAAGAGTGCCGAGATGCGGAGGTGAAAGACGGGGTGGTGGTAGACAGGGAAGGTTTCCAAGGTTTGGGACTCGCTGCCTGCAAGAACGATGCTCGCGGTCCGGGACAATGGTTCGCGCGAGAAGGAGAAAGATCTCCCGAGGGAGCCAAAGGGGAGGACGGAATAAGAAGAGGAGAAAGGGCACGCGGCCAACCTCTTCCCGTCTCCAACAACAGTCAGGCAGGCCAGGCTTCAAAGCAGCAGACGGGACACCCTTTCACCAGGTAGCTAATGTAGGTAGCGTCCAAGGACTGGGTACTTTTAACGGCATGCGACGGATGGGTGAATCATGAGGTAGCTCTCCGGTGAAATGTACTCCGAACTATTGTATACGGGCATGTACCGACGACCGGGCCCTCAAGGATTGCCGCCAACGCTGCCGCCAGCAGAGCGGGCATGAAGAGACTTTTTTCCTTTTCTCTCTTTCTGATGAATGAACTTACGAGCCGCTTCGGCTCCGGTGCGACTGGTTTTCTTCAATTTTGCTATTAATTCATTCTCGTCATGTCGCTCCCTGGCCCGTGGTGCCTCGGGCGGACGGGGCATGAGTGGCGTCCCTGACTATGAGCTGGGTTAGAGTGGGCCGAGGTGGGCTACGGACCAAGGGCTCATAGAAAAGAACTGCGAGAGCTCCAGATGTTCGGTGAACTTCCGGAGATTCGGGAGCGAAAGAAAATGCAAGGTTCGTTTCAGCTGTGGTTTTTTTGCTGAGAGCCGCCCTGACGCATGGAGGCGTGTAATGTGATGAGGGCATTTGGAGAAGAGAAGAAGGGAAAAGAGGAGGGGGAACAAACAATACGAAGAACGGTTGGGAAAGAGAGAGTCGTCGACAGGGGCCCTAGCGTCCTTCTTCAACAACCATGGCACGCGTGCACATGTTAAAATGCCTAAGTATGTCCTGCCTGTTTCTCGTCACGGGGGATGGATGCGGAGGACCTTCCCAAAACCTTACTTTCTTTGAGTGCCCTTTCCTAGTCTAGGGGGTGCGGAAAGCGGAGAGCGGGGAAGGAAGGAATTAAAATGATTGGCGGGGAGGGGGAAGGAGATGGCCTGGGTGGGCTGATGGGGTGGGAAGCGGCCGTGTTTCCCGGAACCGGGAAGGGGACGGGGGAGGGGGGGGAGGATCGACTTCATCGTGAGTGGGCAGGAGCTC
>JABFFI010001308.1:0-20978 GCA_013623725.1 Fusarium robinianum
GGGGGGGGGGGGGGGGGGGGGGGCGTTCAACGATGAGAGGCCTCTCTCTCAAAGGCGTGTGTGAACGATGGAAGTTCTCAATCGTGAGTCTGGAGGGACACGGGTACACAGTGTCGCTGCGTCACACTTGCAACCCGAGACAATTGGACAAGAACATTAGCCCAATGTGAATGCAGATTTGAAATCACCATTGTTCACGAAACTCCAAGAAGGCCGGATTGCCACCTGCACGCTCGATCACATGTCACGGAGGTCATGCCGGAAGTGGATCCCCGATTAGGGAAAGGGATGACCAAGCCCCCGGCCGGACCGTTGACATGGAACCCGGCCGAGTGGTCGGAGACTCACGTGGCTGTGCTGCACCGCCACATGCCGAGCGCGCGCGCCCACGTGGCTCAACCAACGGGTCGGGGCGGACAACACATCCCCTTTCCTGGCATGTATGGACTTCCCGGCACCCCAAGATGCATGATTCTGAAATAAACGTTCAGAGATTGGGCAGAAAGAAAAAAAACATAGGGGCGAAGTTTTACGTAGTGCCTCGTACACAGACCAAAGAAGGCTTAGTTGGGCCTTCACAGAGGACTGGGCACCAGTCGCAACAGGCTGGCTGGCCACTTCTCGCAAATGTCCGGCCCGGGGGTGTTTATCTGTCCGGATTATACGAACTGACAAAGAAAGAATCCCTCCCACAAGAGCCGAGAAGCACAGGCTCCCTCCCTCTCTCGGAGGGGTCAGTCAGGGGTGAAGGATCTTTTTTTTTTCCTCTTTCCTTTTCCTCCAGCCTCTCCCCGCCGGCGTTTGGGAGTGAATCAAAAGTTGTGGCCCGAGTTGCGAGATTACCTACCAGGGAGTTGATTCTTTTTGACGAAACCCTGGCTGAGATGGAGCACCTAGGGTTAGGAAATGGAAGTGAGAAAAAAAAAAAAAAAAAAAAAACAAATCGACAAGGGCCTGGTCTTCCGCCCCTTGTCTCTCTCATTACAGTAGTTGAACGCCCCCGTGTCGCATCATTGGCCAGGTCTCTGGGAAGGGGAGCAAGAGTCCGGCATCTGACTGATCTAGCGAGGGCACCGAGGGCTCCGTAAAAGAAAGAAAGAAGGGAAAAATTGAGTCGGCTCTTGGTCTTCTGAAATGGGACGCGGAGCGGGACATGTCGGTTTGGCTCCCGAGGTGCAGATGCGTTATATGCAGCTCTCGATTTCCGGTCGTTGGTCCCGTCTGTCATTTGTCACTTTGATCTTGGTGCCATGTACGGAAGGCGTCCTGTGAGCAATTACGGCGCTGGCCTACGTCGTAGACGAGTATTCTTGACGGCCGTCGGCGGATTCCTTTGCGCTTGCTTGTCGTTGCCAACGCAGACAACACCACCCCGAGCATCACGCACCACACACCACACCACGTCGAGGCTCCTCGACTGGGCATGAACACGTCTGAGCCTTGAACTGGAGGGGCTTCTTGGATGACTCTTACCACAAATGCGCACGGGACTGGATCGACAACTCTACCAGAATCTAGGCCTGGATAGTGTCTCTTTCGTCACCGACACGTGAATGGGTGCAAGCAGCAGACGCTCCATCGCGATGCATCATAGGCGGTCGGATTGGATGCTGTCAGTCCAACGGCATCCAGTTCCAGCTCGATTCCTGTCGATAGACCCCTGCTTTCTCTTCGACAGCGTGCAGCGCACTGCAGCATCGTTTGCCCTTAGGTCAGTCCTTTAGCACCATCAACAAGACACACACCCCGATTCCCGCTGTTCGGGACGCCTCAAGAGAAAATTTGCCATGGCATCTTTTTGTGCGAAAAAGCAAAGCCATCCAGACGGGACGGGTACTGCGTGCAGTCATGTCCACCACTGCCGGCCTTTGTGGCTGGCGCTATCGCGGCCTTCGCATCCAGCCCGAGCCGCACAGTTCCGTCAAAACAGCGGCAATCCTAGCGTTGTTTCTGGCGCCTCACACCTCTGAATGTCTCTTCTTCCCTTGCGTTGCCTTGCATCTGCACATTTGATACCGTCTTTCGTCCAGATGGCGTGAAACTCTTCACCGAGTTTAATAGACAACAACACCTCCGGTCTTCTCGGATGCCTGCCTGTACAGATAAAGAAATAATAAAAGAAGAAACGTCCACAAAATGCCAGGGCCAATATGTGGAATCCTACCTACGTCACTCTGCTGCAACCGCGTCTGTGTGAGCATGCCCTCCGCCTTGGACAGTGACGACCACGTCGGTATCAGCAATTCGAGCCGGGGTGATGCAGGCCGGGGGACCCAACCCTTCCGCTCCTCCAACTCGCACTTTTTTTTTTTCTCACCATCAAGAATCCGGGGCGGTGCCCTCATCACCGCTGCCGCGGACCGAGCGGAGAGTTAACATCAAGAGGGCCCGCGATGGTGCATTCAACGTCGGCGCGCAGCCGAGCAACTAATGTAGGAGCACCGTCTTTGTTGAAAGAGTCGGTGTGGAAGACAAGGCCAGCTTAAACCCATCATCTTGTTGGGATACTGTATGAAATAGTGTGCGCTGCGCATGTGAGTCTGCAGTAGGTTGGAAGAGAACCCGGAGGGGAACCTGGAAGGGCCATCGCGACGGCCCTATTTTTGGAGGGGTCGACAGGGAAGGCCGCCTTTGTTGTTGTTTTGGATATTTCGGTGAGGGTGACGAATGGAGAGCGGTTGGGTTAGGGTAGACGGACCAGACGGGCCAACAACCCAGACCAGTCCAGTCCAGGTCGAGTCTGTCTCTTTGTCTGTGTCCCTCCAGGGTTTGGATATGTATGTCCGGAGAAGAGCGAGGGTTTGGTGGAACCGCTCAGGGTTGTCACCAAGGCCCTCTCACTTCCACCGCATCTCGAGTATCCATGGATGTTGGCATACCAGCGGCCCTTTTTGGCTCCTCCTTGACGCTCTCATGCACACCGCGACGTGTCTGCCAGGCTGTGTGTGGTGTGGATGCCAATCGGCAGCCGGGATGGGGTGCAGGCGGGACCGATATAACGGGGCGAAGACATTGTTTGGACATCAAGACAGCAGATGAGAGGTTCGTTGGGAGTGTATACATGGGAGTGTGCAGAATTCATGACAGCAACGACAGCGCCAGCAGTAGCCGGAGGTTTATTATGAGTCACATCCCCAGCCCAAGTGAAGTGAGGGACGAAGAAAAAAAAAAAAGACGAGACAGGTCCACAAAGACGAGTGTATGGCGTGTAAGAGGGTTGTGATATAACGGAGCCCTTATCTCGGAGAGAAGATGACTGACATGAGAGCGCAAGGTCCAGCTGGTGAGCCCCTCGGCGAAACGAGATGCCAGAAGGATGCGGTGGTTGCTTGTCGTAAAAAGCTCGAGGAATGGAAAAGAAAACAACAGAAAAAAAATTCTTATTCCAACGCTGTTGCTGGCCAGGGGCCTTGACTACAATACCCAGGATTTCAGGGCTGTCTTAGGGTGGTAACATGGGTCAAGGATGAGTGAGAATGGAGATGGAATTCCACAGAGACAAGCCAACAGCGAGGTCGACGACAATAGACTGGGCCCCAGAGAATAAGATGGGAGGGCGTGTGCTTTTTGAGCGGCGCAGGCCCATCAGCCTCGACCACTGTTTATGTAGCAGCAAGCAGATGTAGGGAGTCAGGGCGAGAAGCCCTGAGGCTGTGGCTTCTTGCGTCTTTGTCCTTGAATTTGCAGCCAGGCGGCCAGAAAAAGATCAAAGCTGAGACGAGTGTAACCCAACGTCCAACCACGGCGTCGTCCGTCCGTTGGGAGAGAGTGGTGGTGAAGACACCTTGAACACGTCGCCTTGGTAGGCAGCCCATACGTACGGGGAGTACTGTGCTCGTACTTCGCACGAAGACGACATGTTTGTCCGTTATTCTTAGATAATTTACTCGGTAACACCCTGTCTCTAGACTCGGCTGTGAGACGCAGGCAGGGAGTCGCGATTGCAAGGGAGAAGGAAGAAGGCGTCGTTGCCCTCTCTTCTCATTATTAGTGTATGAAACATGGTGCCTAGCAGGATAGGGAATTGCGTAGTTGCGTTGGGCTGCGATAATCTGTGCTGGGCCTAAATAGGGGCGTGTGGGGTGTGCCACGATGAAGACGAGCGAGGGGGCCTGGGAGTATTTCTCTGGGTCGCCCCATTCCGATACTGTTAATCTCGGGCTATGGGGACGGGAAGCGATGAAGGTGAGGGAGCAAGCCCAGACCGAGCGTCTCTTGGGATTCCTGAGCTCTCTTTGACGAGCCGATTCCTCGCGCACTGTAGGGTATGGTCGCACTTCCATTTTTCGACTAGGATTGCCATGGTGTTGCGTTGGTGGTGAGTTGGTGATGATGATGTTGCTTGCTGTTGGCCTGCGATGTGACAGAGTCATGCCCATGTCTGATCTCAGACCGAACGCTGCACGATGAGACTGAGTTTGGTAGACGCGCGCACACATCCGCGCGCACCCACAGCACACCAAAACGACGTAAAAACGGAAACTGCCATGGGGAAAAAAATTTCACCTCCTCGGCTGCCTAGGAGGGTGGATGATATTTGGTGATATTTGGTGATATTGGTGCGGTGGACACCCCGGGCGACGGACCATCATCCGCGAACAACATCCAGGCCCTCTGGAGCCTCTTAAAGGCCAGATTCCCTCCCCGCGTCCCGTCCACTGTCTCTGGATCGCTGGGCCGCTGTCATTGCGATTGCATTAGGGCATGTTGCCTGAGGAAGGGCCGCTAACCTCAGTGACTGTCTCCTGGGACGCAGGCACGCGATTTCGACGCATGGGGATCCCGGGAGGACGTCAGGGCCCCTGGACGACTCCATCGAGACTCCATTTCTTGCGAGAATGGCCAAGGCTAGGGCTCTGCGGCTGACAAGCTGCGGGCATCTGCTCTCCAGTTCCAAGCTCCGGCTCCAGGAATTTCTCCTTCCCCCTTGTCTCCGTCCCGTCGCTGGACCTCCGAACCCTACCCATGACACCTTCATGGATACGGCCGGGCGAAACCCTAGTTCCCTGTGGTCCGGGGCGCAGCCAATTTTCGGCCCGGACGTCTTCAGAGTCACTCTAGCAAATGAGCGGGTAATGAGAAATGAGAGCCAGATAATGAGTCTCTAGGATCATGGTTAATCGACAGCGGAGGAGGAGCATCGACCTTGACACTCAACAAAATGCGCAGGATGCTTGGTGGATTGTAGCTCTGCTATCAGACCCGATTTTCGACAACGAACTGCAGCATTTAATGCGTTGTCTTCTGCGGTGAGCTCGCCGTGTCTGTGTCGATGTCATGGATAAATAGACAGCAAAGGTAAGTCGTGGGCAAAGTTTAGGGTTGTAGGAACGTGCCATGTGAATCTGTAACCATGAGGTTCATGTCGATACCATCCATACATTTCCTTGGTCTTGAGCTTAAGCGTTGTGGATCGAAGGGTCCAAAAAGGCTAGGTGGCTTCTTTAGAGATCTGGGCTACATGCAACAACCGTTGACAAGACAGGTGAGGACGCCAGATCTGAGACGACATGAGCGTTGGCTGAAGCATGGGAATCTGAGATGAGCCGAGACGGTGAGTCGGTGAGACAAGTTAACTCTCCCATTCCTAATCTGATTGTCCACGCGCATCGCGACCAATCACCGTGTGAAGCAGGGAAAGCGTTGCCAGTGCCAACCCCAACTGTCCAATCGACATGCGAAGAAGCAACAGGCAACGCAGGTGCTATCTCGGCCGACCGAGGAACGTGCCTTCAAAAGTGGTGTTTTTTTTTGTGTTACTCCTTTCCCCCCCTTTATGGATACTGTAGGGTAGCGAAGTTGGGTAGGTGGCTCGTTGACTTGGAAAGGAGTGAGCACACATAGTCGGAGTTTAGGCGTACGGAATCATTGGGTCGTGTTGGGAAAACCTGGCGTACTCCGACCAGGGTGGCCTTGTGCTTTGCCGAGAAAGAAAAAAAAAAAAATAAACAGGTCGAGACTGAGTTCGGAATTAGCTGGGGGTTGGCTGGATGGATGGATGGAACCGGCCGGAACGGAGAAGTCGGGGAGACGGTGGCGGCTTGGGGTCGCGCTTGACCGACTCTGGGATGGAGAACCTTTGTCCTTGTTTTCCTGTCGCAGGCCGCTGGAAACGACCCTATTCGCGCGCCGCCGCTTCGGTGCAGGGCTCGACGTAGTGTTGCTCCGCTGCCTCCAGTACCGACGGAGCGCACCTCTGAGATGCACGATGTCTCCATTTCACTCCTCCCCCGCCGTGCGGAGAAGCAGCCTAGAGCCAATCTGGCTGTCTATCCACAATGCCGCATCTCGCAGATGTCGTATCTGAGTATGTACTGGCAAGGACTGGACGATTTCGTTGAACTTGGTCTGTCAAGATTTGCCTCTACGAGGAAACCATCATGACGGGTGCTCACTAATGCAAGGGCGGGGAGTGTTGCCATCGCCTCCTCAAACTCAATATTTCCTCATTCAACGACCGGGGAGAGGGCACTAGCAAGCCCATCGTCGTATTGTTTCGTGTGCTTGAGAACTCCGAGGTGGTGGTTCTACTACACGCAGCGAAGACGCGACTGTGCGCTGTAAAGCAACACAGAGGAGCAACGCCGGGGGGAAAATGCTGCAAACGAGGGCGATGACAGATAAACTGCGAGTCAATCCGCACAGCCTCTTGATATCACGCATCGCGGCGTCTGTGAATCAAGAGCTGCCAATCGGCGGATAAAAAAAACGATTCTCTGGCGCAAGGACTATGCCCCAATCACACTGCGCACGTCATGCATGTGATGATGGTCGCTGTCCACGCCGGAAGGCAGATGTGAATTCTGTCACCGCGATGCATGAAGTCTAGTTGATGGTGTGCAAGTCGTTCAAAATGGGCACCTGTCATGAGGCGAGCCATCCTTGCATAGGCGCCTCGATGAGGCAATCAAGAGAAGGTAGCGGTTTCTGAACTCAGTGATGATGTATGTGTGTGTTGCCTGGTAATGAGTGTGGAGGCGGCGATAAAGCCTCTGCAGTGGAGAGTCCCAATGGTCCGCCTACCGTTGAAGGCGATTGAAAACGTGTAGAGCCGACCGTTGATCACGTTGTGGCCAACAGTGCACGCGGTTCACCGACGCAGCTCGCTAGGCTGTCCACGGAGTCATAATCCATTGCGCAAACGTATTGGCGAATACCTCGTACCAGCATTCCGGAGAGAAGGCTGCCTCCAACTACCACGTACGAAGTAGTAATTCGCCGTCGCATTCAGCTCGTCGTAGTCATGGTTGCATTTGCTATTGTCGCCGCCGGCTGGCCGGGGTGCTGTCGTTGCCTGTGTCATGGACGACTCGGTCCAAAGCCAGGTAACCTAGAGACTCGGCGAAACGCGTGCCTTTCAAAGCTCGCAGTCCTATTGCTTGTCTCGTCTCCTGTCTGCTCTTGCGCATTCCAGCCTTGTTGATTTTAGGCTTCTAGGCTTTCTTGCTTCGCTCCCTGGCTCTGGATCAGCGAGCAACGACTGGATTGCCTTGTAACACCAACCACCAAACTGGCTGGAGGTGACGACAGTTGCCAGCCTCGCGTCGCACTTGTGTACGCCAGGCTCTCTTGATTATCAGCTAAGGACCGGGCTGAAGGATTGTTTGCGTGGCCAAGAAGCGAAAGGCTGTCACAGCCTCTCACGGAGAACAAGTGCTCTCACAGACACCCTTGCTCACTTGGTCCAGCCTGTTGCGTCAGCTCGTATTCCCCGTGCGTCCTCCGTATCTCCTCCGTGCTGCTAGCGACACGACCTTCAGAAGCAGAATCGCTCATCTCGCAGGCTTCAAGGATTCAGGGGGTGCACCAACCGATCAACCGAACACCCTTCTGAATCACACCGAGCCGCCTTGTCCCCGGTGTTGCTCCGTCGTTGCGTTCCCCCCCTGTCGGTTTCTTGCCGCCGGCGCGCGCCTAGAAGCTCAAGGAGAAGAAAATTTTTTCACCGGAACTGTTTCGCGGGCATCCGGGAGCGCGGACGTCAGGATTCCTTCCCAACAGGCCGTCAATCTCGCTAAAACTGTGTTGGTAAATTTGACTGGCACTTTGGTGGAGTGCGACAAAGGCTCTCAGGCCCGCTTCTCAAGAAGGTGAGCCTCTTTCGGAGAGGCGTGTCGTTTCAACAACCCTCGAAGGCAAACGGTGCGGCAGTCGAAGTGAGCCCCTCCACTGTCAGAAAGTTCTGTTCAAAATTTTCTGTGGTTTTGATTTTTTTTTCTTTCTTTCTGTTGGATATTTTCCTTTTTCTGCGGTTTCTGGATCCGCCTAGTTCGCGCCATCGACAGGTTTTTTCTCAGCCCCGTCGCTTCAACTCTCCCTGATCCAGGCGGCTTTTTTTCTTTTCTTTCATCTTGTACTTGTAGAAAAAGTGGAAGCAGGACAAGGGCAATCGAAAAGCTGACGGATCAGGAGGGAAAAAATTCATCAAGAAGAAGAAAATAATTTGTGCGTGTGTGCGCTGTGCGTCGTGGTAGGTGGTGTCTGTGTGTAAGTAGAGAGAGACACCTTCCTTCTGGACTGCCACCATCAACGTGGCTACATTCACGCCCTTAGCACATTTTCCGGCTGGAGGTTATCGGACCCGCGAGGACTTGCCCTGTAAATCGCCTCCTACCAGTCACCAGCTGCCGCATTTGCGCTGCCTCCTTTTCTGAGTGTCCTCCTCTCCTTGAGACTCGAGACGCCTCTCTCTAGTCATGTAAAAGCTCTATCTTAACCCCTTTTCTTGTATATTCTCGCCCCTTGGTGACTAGATGCTTGTTCACCCTGAGATAACTGACTCCTTGTTGAGGAGTGACTCATTGAGTCATATCTCTGGAAGCGACGAGAGACGGGGAGGAGCCAGTAGAAACGAGAAACTTAACGCCCAACGACGGGATTGGGTTGCGGAAACGACAGGGCGTCCAAAAGGAAAGAAAAAAACAACAGAAACAGCCATACGAAATCCATACGCCAGCCAAAAGGAAGCCAACCCAACTTGGCCGCAGCACAGCGCCCAGCAGCGGTGTCCCGGTCGTCCAGTGCCGCGGTGCGTCACCGTCACCGTCATTTCGTGGAAGGTTGAAGGAGGGGACAGTGCGGCATGGAAATTTCGTGTTTCCTACACGGTGTGAACACTGAGATGCGGCTGCCCCTCCAACATCTCCAATCCCACAGATTCCAGCCCGGGTGTGAGTAATCCTTTCTAATTGCACACCCAGATTACTCAAGCACAACTGCACTGTAAAGATAGGTAAGCAGGCGGCCAGCAGGAGGAAAAAGAAGCGGCCATTCGAGTGGCTTCCAATTGTTGCCTCCTGATGACTCTTGGGCGCCAAGAATACTGCGAAAAAGACAGACCTACGCCGACGAAAAGTAGTCGGCAAGGAAGAAAAATACGGAAGCCCATGGGTGTAGAAAAAAAAAAAAAAAAAAAAAAGAGAACTTCGTGAGGAGGGAGCGAGCAAATACGGAAGCAGCCTGCAAGAGCCGGGTCGCCCCCTCGTCCACACCTACATAGGTACCTTCACCCCTTGCGCCCCCTGGTATCCCTGTTCCGCCACACCCTTGTACACACCCCTGTGTCATTTTAGTGCATATATCCTTGCTGCTTTCGACCCTGGTCGCATGCCGGGTAGGCCCCTCCCTCCTTCAGCACACCCCTGTCAGTCCGCTTGCATTGGGAGTCAACCGTGCCCACAGGAGCACACAAATCTCCCACAGCAGCAAGAATATATATCTCGACATCCCGCCCGCTCCCACCTCCTTCCCTCCTCTTCTTCTGGTATCTTGGCTCTTGCCAATCACCAATTTTCACACAGAATTAATCAGCTCAGCCTCGCCAGCACACAACGTGCCGACGTCATCACTCTTTAATCAACAACACGCCTTTGCTGGACCTCGTGAAGAGTCCAGCGTCTTCTCGACACAACGACCAGGTTCCACAAGCCCCGGTGTCGAATTCCTGAAGGGAGATATAACAGTCCGATCGGTCATGTTTGTCGCAGCAACACACTTCTCTAACCCCTTCTCTTCCGACTACATACCGAGGTGACGGGCTGGCCGATCACCTCCTCTGGGCGTCTCTTCCTCGGCGCGTCCTGACCGTTGAATCTGCAAACAAGTACATCTTGTGGATGCAGTGATTGACGAGAACTTCAACCGCAACTCAACCAAACTCACATAAAAAGAAGAAAACCACAAAAAAACGAACAAGACAAACGCCTCCACGACCAAGCCATCAGTATCGACAACTGCGGGAGTGTGGAGGAGAGCGGTTGTTTCATTGTTTTCCAAAAGGGTCTCAGCTGGGCATTGCCGTATCACAAGATCATGAGTTACCCTTCCCCACGCACTCCTGGATCGACACCGATCCACGACTACGACACTTATTCGAGGATGTCGTCTGCAACTCCTACCCCCTCGCCCCGGCCCACCTGGGCCGACAGCACTCCCCGTCGGCCCGCGACCCGTGCGGCTCATGGGCGCTTCAACAGCTACTCCCAGCAGGGCGACTTCAGCCCGCGGCCTCCCAAGGACTCCCCCCGCTACAACAGCATCGGGCAGTATAGCACGGCAGATGTGAGTCCCAAACATTCTTCGTCGCGCAGCCCCTCCGGGTCTTCACCGCGCCCCAAGCGCGACCGTCGATACTCGTTTACCTATGTCCGGGCTTCCACCCCCTATGGAGAATCCGACGAGGACGAGATCATCGAGGCTCTGGGACGCACCTATGTGCTGCCCGCCCAATCCCGCTCCAAGAACAATCATCACCAGCGCAAATCTGTGCTCTGCCCTCGAGACTTTGATGATGATCGGGGATGGTACACTAATCGCGACGACTACCTGCAGGGTGCCGCCTCCGCCGCCTACTATGAAGAGCAATACGGTCGAGAGCAGGTGCCCATGCACCAGTCGCCTCAACCTCAACCGCAGCCTCGACCTCCCACCAGCTTCTCCCACAGCCGTCGCGCCTCAACCAATGTCCCCCAGCGACCTCAGACTGTGCGACCTCCCAGCTCCCACCGCCCCAAGCAGCCTCCGCCCGTGGTCGCCAAGGCCACCGACGCAGACGCCCGGAAGCACCGCATTCCTCAGGGATACTCACTCAAGAACTGGGATCCCACTGAGGAGCCCATCCTGCTGCTAGGTAGTGTATTTGACGCCAACAGCCTCGGGAAGTGGATCTATGACTGGACTGTCTACCACCAGGGCCCTGCCACCCCCATCTCAGACATGGCTGGTGAGCTGTGGCTTCTGCTCATCCAGTTGGCGGGCAAGGTGAAGCGAGCTGATGAGGTCGTGGGGCGCGTGCGCAGCGCGGAAAGCCGGGAGCTGGTTGAGGAGTTCATTGGGTCCGGAGAGCGCCTGACCGAGAAGCTGAGGGGCCTGCTCAAGGCCTGCGAGGCGCCCATGCTCAAGGCTGCCAAGAGGAAGCAGTCGGGCCTCGGCAAGACCGCTGGTGTTGAATTCGTCGAGACCCTCTTTGGCCGGGACCGGGAGCTCGACAAGACCGAGAAGTTCATGCAGAGCGTGAGACTTTTCAACCTGCGGTTCGATGCCAATGCTGAGGAGATCCTCCGGAACCCTACCAAATAAGCGGACTACCACCCACAGGATTCTTCCAGGACTTGATGGTTTCTGATTTGTTTCCTGTTTCCGCAATATCTACCTAACCTTACCTACCCGAGGACTCCTTCAAGGCTGGCCAGTTATCCCACCCCTACCCCAGGCTTGCCGGATCGGAAAGGCCCGTACCGACTGTACCAATACCTCAATCTTACCTACCTACCTACCTACCCAGGACATCCTTTGGACTCTCCGCCACATGGATTTCCTTACCTCATTACCCTTTAACACACGTCTCTACCTCGTCCCTGGAGAAGCGGTTTCTTTTTACGCCTTGTCTACTCGAGCGAAGACAAGAAGAATCACGGGGGCGACCTGTAATACCAGCAATGCACACGCGCGCACGGAGGGCATCGTCCAAGGGGCATTTTCCTATCTAGAGATACCCATGTTTGTTCCGTTGGAAGGACGCGAGCGGTTGGAAGGTGAAGCTTACCAATGGAGGAATAGGAACGGAGTGGAAGAAAGTCGAGTGGATGGATATCGTGATATCACCTTTGTTTTTTTGTTTTGGTCATGCCTCTTGGATTGTTTTTTGGGACAGTACCCTGGATATCAAAAAGTGTCGGCACTTAGATCGGTGGAATGAATTACTCCGCGGTAATATGGAATTGGAGGTCTTGTTGTTTGGTTCTCTACTCTGTTTTCAGACTGTTCCCTGGGGAACAGCACTTTTTCTTTTCTCTTTTTTATGGAGTTTGGGGTGCCTTTTGGAGGCCGTTGAACTTGGTATACCACTTCAGAGTCGGATATTTTTGTCTTGTTGCACTTCTTGTTTTTGAAATCGAAAATTCCCTTAAAAATTGCAAACTCTTTTAACTTACCTTGTCATTTGCCCCTTTCCTGTGAACCATGCTATGGACTCTCGTGATAGTGATGTGACTTGTGTGTGAATGACCCCATCACCATCCTTGGATCGTTGCCCAACGCTCAGCTCACTTTGTGACGAACGCCCAATCTCATCGTAGTCTCCCCTCTCGTTCCCGTTCGGCACGCCCCCCCGCGCGCGTTGATGCCGCCGCCGCCGCTTGGAGGGAGGGCCCGGCACTAGACGAATCCATCTCGCATTTTTGGACACGCATCTGGAATATGGCATGTCGTTCGCGCGTGGGCAGGGGGGAAGGGATTTCTGGCGATCAGAGTGGGAGGATGAGGTCATGAGGGGGGGCGGACGAGTATACCCCCTGGACGGGACTGCGTCATGCGGGTCATGGGGTGGCAGCTGGATTTGGTCTGGACGGGATGGATTAGGAATGGAGAGGAGAGATCGTTTTTTGTGGTCTTGAAAGGTGATTCGTTTGAGATAGACGAGGGAGGAGAACCGGGCGGCTTGAGGAGAAAGTGATGGGACGGATTTGAGGCTTTTCACGAGAGAGGGGGGGTTTTTCGGTACTATTTTTTTGCTGGGCATTGATCAATATGACGTTTGATGGTGGTAACTAGTTAATACGTGAAGATCTTAAGATTGGCAGAGGTGACTAGGCAGGTAATTTGAGGAGCCACGGCTTGAAGGGCTAGGTCAAAGCATGAACGATGATCTTCAGGGTGCGTTTGTTTCAAGTTATCTAAAGCTTTTTGCGGAGTCGTTCCGACTGAGGTGGTGGCTTTGGCTTGTCGTGGAGCTACATGTACCTAGCTGGGTAAGACATGTCAGAGCACACACGTTATTAGACTTTTAGAATGTTATGAGTCGTTTGTTTCGTTTTCTTTTTCAATGACTGGAATGTTTTATCGGATGAAAAAACGGGGATGAGAAACTCTGTTGGATGATGACTCGCAGGACACCGATGGAAGGGAGAAGAAGAAGAAGAAGAAGCAGAAGAAGGCGTTTACGTCGGTGGAGAAACAAGACATTTTAGGAGGAGGACTAAGAATTGGATTGATTCATGTGTGAGAAACGAATTTAAAAAGATTGATATGTCGAGTCGTTCTAGATTGTAATCGTTTGCATGTCAACATGACACTCTGTCTTACCCGTCTGTACTCCGTATACAGATTGAATGACTGAATAATACCACACACTACACTACTCCGTACACACGCAGCACTTACGAGCTGGATGCTCCATCTCGGCAAAACCATTTATCGCTTCCTTTACCCATCTTGATAGACCGAGGCGTCAGACATTCTGACAAAATCCAGCCACTGCGGGACAATGACCAACGGACTTGCCGTTCCGTGACAAGAGACGGCTCCCGTCCCGTCTGGTTTGCTTTGCTTTTTCCCTTGTTTGCCTGCCATTGCCTCCCATGTGTCTCCCTCCGTCCCTCCCGAGCTTCCATGACGCCTTTCCCAAAAAGCCGCGACACTCCCAAACGCCAACCAGCCAACCAGCCAACCAGCCAACTAGGTAGCCAGCCACTGACTTTCCCTCCCTCTTTCTCTCCCCGCCCTTGAGCCAAAAAGTCCGATTGTCTCAAACTCCATCAGTCGCACGCACGGGCTTGCGTTCGGTCTAGGCCTCCCGGGGTTTGTTGGGCAAGGGCGATATACATGGTTCTTGGCTAACAAGGTGCTGTTTCGCCCGCTGTGTTTTGTGTGTACCTTTACAGTGCGCCGGGTTTTGGGAGCAGAGGAGGCTGGGAATGGGAAGGGCACGGTTACACTGGAGGCGTTTGTGGAAGAGGAGGGGGGGAGAGGAATTTGGGTGCTGATGGTGCGGGAGTGAGTGCAGTGAGCGGCTAGGACGCCAATCGCTTACGGGGTAAGATGTGAAATGGGTGGATGATTAGTTCCTTTCCACGTGTAAGTACTCTGTAACTAGAGGATTGAGGGGGGCTGGGATGTTGTTTGGGGGCGGGATTCACGGAAGATGATGCTGTCGTATCTTTGTGAAGCAAGGGTATGAGAACGATGATGTAAGGAAGAATCAGCTCTATGCCCATCCCGGGAATGCAAATCGAATTACGAACTATGGAGTACATTCACCCAAACGAAGGCCTTATCTGATCATTAGATCATCGGCAAGTTACTCTTCCCCTCTCTTCCTTGATTACCAACTCTCTCTTCCACTTCGAGGTCTCCCTCCGTGTTGGCGAAGCCGAGCGGGGTTCCCCCTGTATAACCCCAAAGAAGACAGTCCCGGAGTCAAGTGCCTCTTCCAAAAACCCGGCTTCTGACCCCTCCACAACCTCTTCTCTTCTCAGCCCTGGGCTCGCATGTTGCATTAAGAAGAAAATGGAGGGGCAGCCGACTCGAATCACATACAAGGGTTTAGTGTGATTCCCGCCCCCATTCCAATCCCGTCCTGTCCCAGAGCGCAACGGGTAAGCCTAACTGGTTTCTTCGGGCGCTTAAGCAGAAAAGAGGGGGGGATGACTTGCGGCGATGCCCGTCTTCCCGAGGATGAGACAGGGACATGCATGGGGAGGGGGGATAGAACCGGGACAAGACGCACAGTAGGTAACTTGAGGCCAGAAACTTCTCATGCATGCGGCGCGGAGAGCGGTTTACAGGGATCTCTGTTTCTCTCATCGTGAAAAGTGGCGGGCGGGGCGGCGGGTTCATTGCTCTAGGTGCCTCATCGGCCGCGCTTGGGGAGGCACGGAGTCGTGATGCGCATCTTACAGGCTTCTACAATACCCCATGCGGGAGTGTCGTTCACGAGTTCACGATACGACCTTGGACCTGGGTTTCCCGGAAGTTTGTGAGGGAGTTCACGCCCCCCCCTCCCCGCCTCTTCACAATTCCTCCGTTTATGATCCTCACTGTGCATCGGGGAACATCGTGTTATCAAGTGCGAGGTTGCACGTTTTCGGTGCGTGTGTTGTTCCCATGTAACCGTCTCGATTCGTACCCAAGCTGCGAGGCTTAGCAGGAGTACCTACCAAGTCGTGCTTCGTTTGGCGGGGAGGGGGGGTCTTGGATAACGTCAGCGGTTGTGCGTCATGCTGAGGGCATTTTGTATTCCCGGTCGGATATTGGGATGGATATATTTAGACGGGAAGTGGTCCGGGTAAACGGTCAGGCTGAGCAATGAAATAGGGACTTTGGGTTGTACAAGTCTGCTGGTCTGCTTTGCATGTTGATACATGACTGACTTTCTTGTGGATGGAGACGATGGCTCTTGAATAGACTGTTTGCGGCGATCGAGGATCCCGTGAGCTGGGGATTGGGCACTTTGTATCACTTAGAAGTATCATGCGGTGCAGTAAGTCGGTTTTTATTGGACCTCTTTCTTTGATCCAGTTGCGATACTGGTTTGGAGGGAAAAGTTGTACTACATGAGGATGTGAAAGTGTGCTGGTTGAGAGAGGAAACTCATTCGGCGACATGCATGCCAATGCAATCAATCAGGCATCATCCGATGACTCGCCTCAATGCAGAAAATGCAGCATCTAACACCTCATGCTTAAAATTCTAAAGAATGCTTGCTCATCGAATACCTATACGAAGCCATATAGGGTGTGCCACGTTGGAGCGTAGTTGAGGGTTTGATACCCTCGAGGTTTGCTCAAACTACATCCTAGGACTATGGATTCTAGGAGAGTGACAGCGCAGAATGTTTGGGCCTAGTACGGCTATCTGCAAGTTCCTTTCAATCACTTCACTGCCCATGTTCCCAGAATAGTTGCTGAAAGGACTTCAATATTCTTCGTCCTTTGAACATCCAACAATGACGGACGACCGCGCCAACACATAGCTTGAATTCGCCAGAACCTTCTCAAACTTCCTAGGAGTTTGCCGCTACGCTATTTACAGTGACTGGAGAGCTGGAATATCTTACAGTGCCGAGAGTTCGGGTTGTTGCTCAAGGACTATGACTACCGTGGGACTCGGGCAAACACATTTGTCTCTTTCAACTGATAGACAAGATATTCTGCAAAGAACTAACACTGGGGTCAAGTTTTGAGTTCTTTGGACGAATCCATTCGTTTTCTCTTGTTGAGTGACTCCTAGGAAACCTTGGGGTCCCAGCCATGAACAACGACCACCCCAGCCAAGGACAGACGGCGGAAGATCAAAAGATCAAAAAAGAACATACAACACCGGGGATTCGCTGGTCGTCACCGACCCAACTACTAGTCCGGCGCTTCGCAGGTTGACTAAGGGGGAGCAGACGGGACCCCGTATTTTCTACGAGCTATGGTCGTATGTGGTGGGCAGTTTGTGGGAGTCGGGTTATGAGAGCGACGACGGTCAAGTGTTAGTTTCTATTATGGATACACCACATCCAGCTATCCACTCTTCTCCGTCCCTAGGGTACGTTGGAATACGCTTGAGAAATAGGGTCCGGAATGGCTTTCTTATATGGACAACAGATCGAAAGGTCCAAAGGCCTCCGTCTCGTTTTGATGCTATCCACAAGCCTCGAAAAGCAACCAGTTCGAGAGAACATTTCTATTGGTCAGGAAAGACGCGACACAAGATGTTGTGTCAACAATGAACCACCTTGAGTTGTGAGATTTCTAGTACAAGGCATTCCGGGAGCTACTAAACAATTACTTCACTCGAAGCTGGCTACCTATTCACTTTTCGATGATAAACCTTCAATGCCAAATACTTTTTTTTCTTCCTGAATTTTCTTCACAGATCAAGCATCAACTCTTACAAGGATCACTCACCCTGGACAGGCATCATGAGATGACTAAGCTGACGCCTCGTTGGGCCGCGGCGGGAAATTTCGCGTGACCTTCAGCTTCACCCAGCCACCGCTATGAGGGGACGGTTCATGACGGCGAAGAATCCACGGTGATACCATTTCAACTCCCATCAGCTTTTGTTCCACGTAGGGAAAGGTGCAGCAGGAATTGATCCTGCTAGGTCCTATTACGTACCCATCACATCATGCACTATATCCGCTTCCTACGCGCTCCCCAGGTATCGGGACGGCGCAACAACCTCCAGATCCACCTGCTCTTCACAATCACCACGGACCTGGGCGACTCATTCCTCTTTCCTGAGAAGTTCTTCAGCCTGCAAATCGTCGCCATTGCGTCCTCCGCTGGCGGGAGCTCAACATGGCTGCTCTCGGAGCCCGGTAACCTGTACTGGGAACCTGGCTCGCGGATCGCGAAGCCGAGTCTCGACCTCCCCATTGCCCTGCAGCGAGCCGTCGAGCTAGGTTTCTCTGTCCAGATCTGCGTACGGTCGGAGGAGCCGTCTCATTCCGCTGAAGGCGTTCCGAGGATCCTGGCCATGGCCACGGAGAAGATGCGCTATCGGAAGGAAGCTGCCGAAAAGGGGGCTGTCATGCCCGTCTGGATCTCGCTGAACCCCGGGAATATCGAGTCGGATGTTGCTATCCGAAAGCTTCAACTGAGCGAACCTCCGGACAGCCTTGGCCATCTCGAGGTTGAGGAAGAGATCGGGGACAGCATCTCGCGCCACATTTGGGACGGTGGTGTCGTTGCGCTCT
The DNA here is from genome assembly GCA_013623725.1 of Fusarium robinianum. NCBI lineage: Eukaryota > Fungi > Ascomycota > Sordariomycetes > Hypocreales > Nectriaceae > Fusarium > Fusarium robinianum. The sequence continues at coordinate 17,966 of JABFFI010001308.1, forward strand.
GTTCGATTGCTGGAATCGCAACGATCCCGAACAGCGCCTCTAGCCAGCATGTCTGCATGAGGGCTTTGAAGGGAATCTTCACCCAGCAAGAGTCAATCAGGGTCCTAGAAGTTGGCTGCGGTGTCGGGATCCTGGGACTCGGACTCGGTGCCGTCTATCCCAGGATTCATTCCGGAAAGGGAACCATTCTCATGACAGACCTCCCCGAGGCGGAGGCAAGGGCCAGGTCGAACATCAGACGTCTCGAGCAGTCGCACCTGAGGTTCCAAGACCCCCCGGTGACGATGCTTTATGAAAACTTGGATTGGGAGCTAGGACGGCGCGGTCGATTCGGCCCTCAGGTTCTGTCACAGCCTTGGGACATGATCATGCTCAGCGACTGCACATACAATGTCGACATGCTCCCCGCGCTAGTGGAAACCCTCTCAGCAATCCACTCGGCCAACCTTACCCACTACCCTGAGGGCGAGCCTTTTACGACGAAGCTCTTCTTGGCGACGAAGCCTAGACACGACTCCGAGAGCGTCCTGTTCGAGATGCTGGAGAGAGAGGGCTGGGAATCACTCTACAGACAGGTGCTGCCATTGCCTGTCCTTGGATCGATGCCGCAGGCGGTGGAGCTATACCTGTTTGACAAGTCTGGCTTGAGCGACGAGAGGAGGAAGTAAGCAGCCTGCTGGATGGATCGACTGGTGTGGGCAAAAGTGCAGAACAAGACGGCCGAGTGTAACCTTCCCAAGGCCTCATCTTACGATGAGGCTCCTAGCCTGACGTCTATCACGACAACCATAGCCACTCGTTGGAGAGCAACGTTCGGCCTACTGTCAAACCTCCCACACTTTGTGCGCTCAAACAGCCCGTGCCTTCACAAGACTTTGGTTGTGCTCCCAAAGTGAGGCAAACCAGCCCTACACGGCTTTCGATATCAATCTTCCATTGGACCTACCCCGCATAATGTGTAACATCAATGGGACGCGGCCTGGCCTGACGTGCAGAGAGCATTGGTTATCCTCTGGATGAACCACTAGGAAGAGATGGCGGATCGTGATGGAGGGTCATGTTAGGCTACGAGGTGGTGGTGCAGTGATGAGTTGTCCATGCAAGCCCTTGACCGGCACGATGAGGCTCTTGCGAGGGCCTCAAAACTAGTTTTTTTTGTACATGGAATGGACGGAAACGTAGACTTAAATGCGCGACGATGAGCGAACAATTGAATCCCTTTTTTGCACTCAAATCTATCCTCACACCTCTGCTCTCTTACTTCAATTGAAGAACCATGGCAGAGCCCAGGAACAGAGGTGCCAACGGCAATCACGTACTTGACAGGTCGTCGAGCAACAAGCAGTCGAAGCTCTGGCAATTCCTTGCTCTGGCGAAGGAAGTGTCCAAAGATGCTGACGCTATCCAGGACTATGAAAAGTCTCTCGAAGGCAAGAAGGCCTTGGAGCAAGAACTTGACGCCAAGCGTGGTGATAATCAGCGACTGCGTGACCTCAATGACAAGATTGTGCGAGAGTTCTCTGAGCACAAGACCCAATCCACTGCGAAGACGGAGATGCTATTCGCCGAGTTTGAACACAAGTTCAAGACGTACGAGTCGAACAAGGCTGCAGTCGAGAAGATGGAGATGGAGGTTGCGCAGATGAGAGAGAAGCTCGAGACTTCTCAAGCGGCGCAAAAGGCGTGTAGAGAAGAAGCCGATGACCTTGAACGGCAGTTGCAGTCAGTCTCGGCACGGGCGAAAGACCAAGAGGAGGAGATCAGCCAGATGACCATCGAGTCCGAGATGAATCTCATTGAGATCCGGTCGAGCATGAATGAGCTTGCGGAATACAAGTCGCGGCTGAGCCAGGCGCAGGCTGATCTTGGCGAAGATATCCTGTGCGAGTACAGCGCGGATGAGCTGAAGAATCTGTGAGTAGTCTTTTCTTGGAGATTGTCTGACTACCTTTGCTAATATGGTCGCAGGGGATTGGAACTTGAGGCTCTCTCGCGAAGGGTGCACGAGTTCGTGCTTGAGTACTTTGATGACCCAACCTGTACTGAGGTATGCCATGCTCAAGAAGCCCCTGCTGCTTCCTTCTACTGACACGGTACGCAGGACTCGGAGAGCGAGATTCAAGACCTGAAAGCCCGCTTCCCAAAGATTCCCCTCTCCACCTCTTCGACGAGGGCCGCTGCCAGAATGCGCTGCGCAGTCGCCGAAGCGGTGATTGCTGAAATGTTGATGACGAGCATCTTTGTCCCGTTTTACCTGCCCAAGAAGCACAAATCGGCAGCACTGGCTGTCTTGGACATGCTTCAAGGCAACGAGAGGCAGTGCGCTATCTACCGTTGTCAGATCGCGCAGCACATGGCAGATTTCGACGAAGCTGAGCGCGTTTGCGAGGACATCGTCCACAGGGCGAGCTCCGAGGTTCGCATCACACTGCACCCGCTCGTCGTAGCCTACAACCAACTTGGCTTCCTGAATGCCGTGCCTGCCCTATTCCGTCAGGCCGAGACGCTGTGGGCGAAGGCTCGTCGCTCAAGGGATCTCATCAAGGTGGAGTTTCCGGATGACGGAGACGTTTGGGAGTACGGGGCGTACAGCCAAGTCGGTGAGCACCAGTTCTCTGAGGACCCGAGGGAGGGAGATCAATCTGTGTTTGCGGCCATGCTGTTCCCGCAAATTACGGCGCGGGACGGGGTCATCTGCAAGGGGGCCATGCTCTTTTCGGATCAGGGCTCGGTGGTGGAGGCTCAGCAGGAGATGGCGAGTAAGGGGGTGAATGGGGAATACAAGAAGCGCGAACCGGGGAGACGAAGGTCTGTTGTCCGTGTTGAGTCCCCTCTTCGTGTCAAGTAGTTGGGGAATTTGAGTCAGATAGGGTCATGGAAGTATGTGAGTGTGAGTGTGAGTGTGAGTGTGAGTGTGAGTGTGAGTGTGAGTGTGAGTGTGAGTGTGAGTGTGAGTGTGAGTGTGAGTGTGACCGCGGGCGCGACTTCGGGTGTGACTCAGAGTCCGAGTACT
>JABFFI010001312.1:0-13951 GCA_013623725.1 Fusarium robinianum
CCCATTCTCGATCGTCAGCCCTCCTCCACCCAAACACAACCCACACACATACACCCCCCAATGACCTCACCCGTACCCTTATACCCGTCCTCCTCCACCAGACCTCCACCCCCCCCCCCTCCCTCAAGTCCCACAACCTCAAGGCAGCAGAATAAAACACAACCTGATAGACCCAAGCTTACCTCTTCCCGCGTCCCCAGTCCACCCTGCCATCCAAAAAGTCCACCTACCTACCTACCGCCAAGATCTCGACAAAAAAACAAAAGCCTGAACCCCGGGGAATCGAACGAGTCATTGCCATTGGGCAAGATTCCCTCTTGACAGCCACTCCTCTCCCAGCAGATAGCGTGATGACGGGGGAAGCCGAAGACAGATGGGAGTTCCCATTGAATAAGCTTATCCCTCACACACCCTTGTCACAGAGCCAGCGCGGCAAAGAATGAACGAGTGGAGGTTTTCGTATTCAGTTCTCTCTCTTCCGTGTCGGCGAGGGCATTCCGAACTTCCACTCCTCTGCAGACAATCCACCATACCCCCCCGGCAAGTCTCGAAAAAGACACCGTCAGAAAACAATGACCCAACTCTGCTCCGTGCCTCCCCTCAAGGTCCACTCATTGACGGAGCCGGTGGTATCCTTAGTAAATCAAGCCACTGCTGTCATGGAACATGCGGCTCAACCCCGAATAGAGGCATCGTCTCGATCATCACATTCGAAAATCATCAAGTCAATCACCCCAACCCCCGTGACCGTTATCTCTCATCGTCGAAAACACCCAATCACCACCCAGTCGATCTCTCACGATATCATATAATACTTCGTAGTAAAAAAAACTCGAATCCGCAAACGGCTCTAGACTTCTAGTCCCGCCACTTCTCATCAAAAAGCCACCAACCCCCGGAACAGACATCCCGACACTAACTATCGTCCAAATATTCGGCCCAGCTCCCCCTAACGCTAACCCCATCAAACGTGGTTTTCTTCCACAGTGTGGCGTGTTTAGTAGAGGCGAGTAGTAACATGAAGTCTCAGACCTGGGGTCTCCAGACTTTTACCCCAAGTCCAACAAAACACAACCATGCCCATCATGAGTTGCTAGTTCCATCCTCCGCGTTTACAGACCACTCACCGTAGGAGAAATTCTTCAACCTAGGGGGGGAATCTTCTGCCAAGAAACAATACACGCTGAGTTGTTTTCTATTCCATTACGCTCCTGCGACTTCAAGCCTAGTGCAAGGCGTTTCGCCGGTGTATTTCAAGATGCATGCGCTGGTGATGCACACCAGCCCGCACGTTCGACAGGAGATGGAGGCGTTTTATTTTGAAGTCCTCGCTCCAGACCCGTGGGGTCAGACAGGATCCTCCCAGACGCATTAGATTACCAGGTTCTCATAATAGGAACGCATCCCTTTGCAGAATAGAGGGCTAACTCTTCACTCGGGCGTCTAACTCTCGCAGGGATGAACAGATCGAAAGGGTATTAGTCTCCAGGCACCAGAATTCTGACCCTGGGCATGCGGTCTGGGCGTCTGTGTGGGCTAGGAAGGGGGGCTTTGACTACAGCTGAACGACGAGGCTGAGAGGGAGACTCCTTTCTCGCTGGTTACTCGGCCAATTTCAATAGAATCCTGGTCGAGGATGGAGAGATGGATGTCGGTTGATGAGAATGAGCTTTCAATACCATCTCGGCCAGTCCCGAGCCGAGTATCACCGTTTCATGGACACGGACCACGATGTAAGCTATGTAGGGTTACTCTTGTCCTCTTGGAGTAGGTCAATAGGGTGAAACTCTTGAAGTTGAGGTTCGAGTCTTGGGTTAGCTTCCCTCCCAGTTTACGGTTCCCAATGAACAATTCCCCTGTTATCCGTTGAGCACGTTCTAACTACTCCAGAGGGTTAGTTACCTAGATATCGCGTTGAATCCAACACACCACATGAGGATGAAGCCATCAACATTCCAACAGTCTCAACTTCAACTCCCACCCTCCTCATCAACCTTCCCCAACTTCCCCCTCCCAAACACTGACATATCCCACTAGCTAGTTCGTAACTAGCTAGGTAACCCCTCGACACTAGTCCGAGCCGCACCCGCACAACGTTGCATCCCCAATCCTTGTCCCCCCCCGTCCCATCCCCGTCCGCTCACCCGCACAACAACCCTCCTTCCCCACTCCCTCCAGGCAACGACATTCTCTCCATCCTCTCTGGCCCTTTCTTTTTTTTATTCTGCTGCCTAGAATTTCATCGCGCCCAACTGTGGGGAAAACCTCTCTCTCTCTCTCTCCCTGCGGAGAGTTGTGGAGAAACCAAAGCAGGTCTCAAAAGTCGGGGAAAAGGCACAACTTGTCCTCCTCCCTCTTTCGTTCTTAGCGGGGGATAATGCAGACCAGACTGCTTTCAATCACCCCAGTTCCAGCTTTGAAAGAAAGCCATGACATCATAGCCACCCTGACCTGCACGACTAAATGCCGAGAACTCCATCGCCAAGAATTATACTGGCACTTTGTCTCCTACTACCCATGTCCTTGCCTCGAACGCCCGTTCCATCTCGACTTGACCCAGACCTCTTTTACTCTCATACGACACGGAAAGAGTCCCTCCACCTCCGACGACACATGGGCCGCTTGGCGTGTTCCCGTGATAATACGATTCTTTCTGGGCTTGTTACTAAAGAGAAATAGGGCCGTCTATGTCGTCTATACCGCCTTGACTCGGTTCCGTGGAAGGATTCTTGACACCACATCGGCTGAGGGGTCGTGATAATCTCTCCTATCCTCCACCGTGCGAACTGACCTCACGTGGACAACATGTGAACTTCAAGTTTGCCTCTTCACCCAACCTTGAGGTCTCCATGCCGCCCGAGATTCTAGGAAGTTGAGCCATCTACCCAAGTCCATGAGGGTCAGGGTTGTTGACACCCGAGATTACTAGGGGCATAACAAAAATCAACCCTCCAAGAAGCCTCTTGACCAAGTTCGATTCCGTCAACTTGTGTCATCGAGACCTAGCTACGACAACAACCCTTTGCAAACCCATCGGGCATCAACCATACCAACTGGGCGGCCTTGGAAGCTCCCCTTTCTCTTCCATCCCATCTTCTCCCCTACGCACCATCAGTCACATCATCAAAATCAAGTCCAAAATCAATCTTATTTGTGAAGAGACGTTCACATAGCTAACAACGCCATGCCGACGAGATAGAAACATCCTCGTAGTTCGTGAAAACCATACCGGAATCTCCTCTTACACCACCAACTCCAATGCTTGCTGACCCGGCCGGTCACGACGGGAACGAAATTGAAACCCTCCCCATGACGCTCAGTGGCATCAAAGGAGGGTTTCGGCTCAACCGACTCCCCGGCCATCGCAAATTGACAAAAAAACAAAGAACCCAATTTTGAACCAAATCCCCACCATCCCTGTCCATGAGATGTGCATAAGACGTCCATCACACAATCAACAACTCAGCTCTTGCAGAACCAGAGACATACAACCGGCTTCCCATCAGGATGCCCAGTCCTCGTACCATCCCACCCAACATCCTTGAGTGCCTTCTTCAGCGATTCCTTGTCTTCTCCGCTGAAGCTGAACCCTCTGTACCACTTCCCATTGCCTCCGCTGATGATCTCGAAGCACTTGTTCTTCTTGGGCGTCGGGTTGGTGCAGCCGAATCCCTTCAGAAGGTCCCCCAGCTTCGTGTCGCAGGGGACGTGGGAGGCGATGAAGGGTATCTGTGCGTTGGCCGGGAGCTGCCACGGGGGGTTGTCGCTCTTGAAAACGTGCACCTTTGTGTGCTCGGCCGCGAAGAAGTAGTTGTAGCCCGGCTCACAGCCCACGCCGCCAGACGAGTTCGTCATCTGTGCGGCCGGCATCGAGGGGTCGATATTAGGCAATGGCTGAGGCTGTCGCGGGAGGATGCTTCCGGTGCCATTTGGCTGGTACGCAAAGGTCCGCTGCGTCTGGAAACCGCCCATCTGTCCCTGAAAAGGGTAACCGTAGGGGGGAGGCGGGGGTAGCTGGCCGTACGCGGAAACCGGAGCGCCGTAAGCCATGTACCCTGGGGCTTGAGGAGCTAAACCATAGTTATAGCCAGGTCCGCCAACGTGAGGGATGTAGGGCTGACCCTGAGACGGGACGGGAGCTCCGGCAGGAGCAAAAGCAGGACGAGCCCCCGACGCGTCGCGTCCAGTGATGGGGTTCCAACCTCCAGACATGTTCGCGAAAAGAAAAAAAACAAAGCAGAAAAAAACAAGGCAAGTAAGTGTACGTCGCTAGAGGGTGACGTGACGTAGGAAAGGAAATCAGTAAAGAGGCTGAAAGACAGGAACCCAGCAACGAAGATACGGGTCGAACCAAGCGTGCCAGTAACCGGGGACCAGTCCCTGATGACTCGGGTACCAAGCTGGGGGCGCGGCAAAGGGTGTAGTCTGGTAGTAAGGGAAGACCTGTCGAGAATGCAACACTTGCTGGTGTTGCGGATATCCTTGCTGGTGCTGAAGATGTTGGGCGGCGCTGTAGTCTTCCTGAGGGGCCTCAAGCTCGGGAGAAGAGATTCCTGGAAAGGTCAGATTGGATGCGAAGGGGAGTTATATAGGAGCACTCCGTAGCTGAATATCAGACGCGGAAGGTCACGAGTCGAAGCTCACCTGGTGCTGAATCGGAGTCCTCTGCGTCGCTCAGTGCAACTTCCTCTGCGTCGCTAGGTCTAGCCTCCTCTGCGTCACTCAGTGCAGCCTCGTCGTGTTCAGGTCGAGTGATCCCGATCTCGCGGCCGCTCTCCTCGTCTCCCGACTGCAGTTCAGAGTCCAAGTTGCCCGCAAAGACCTCCGTGCTCCAAACGATGTTGCCGTCACGGTCGAAGAAGGCACCGACGACAATCCACGCCCAGAAGGGGGGGTGTAGCGAAGCTCTCAGGTGCTGGGTGATGATGAGCTTGGTTGCAGGGTAAGGGAGGTAGCCTTCCTCTGCCTCGAAAGTCCTGCACCGGACGGGCGCCGCGTGGGACATGAAGGCTTGAGTGATGAGAAGCGGCTTTAGTGTCCACTGTGTGAGTGGAAGGGATTCAAAGATGGGGGTTGAAAAACAAAGAATGGGGGGAGGTGATGAGGCTTTGTAGTTGAGAGGAGCGGGGAGATGGGGGCGACGACGTGATCAAGTGTATGTTCAGAATGTTTATGATTCAGGCCGAAGAAGAAGGGCGACGATCTGGTGACCCAAAGATAGTGAATTCTAACCTTGACGGGCGGGCACGCGTCGTTGAAGATGTTGAGAAACACAAATGTGATTCACCAGTTCCAGGTTGTTGTTTACGTTAAGGCGGCAACGTTGTTCCGGAGCGACCTATGTAGGAAGGAGGGGCAAGTCTGGACGGACGATAAGAGACGATAAAGGATACGTCAACCAGGTCAGCTGTGATACGCAGAAAGCCTGGTTACCTAGCCCAGACTCACTCACGACCTATGGTGTGCACCCATCCTGCACGCAGTGCGTCACACCATAGACCTTGTTGCGCCCCGTCACTTGACCAAGGCTGCTTCCGACTTCAGCTGAGTGTGAGGTTGGGTGATTCGCCAACCTGTCATGGGCCATGATTCCTTGGTTGTGAAACAAATCTCAACTTTAAGGCGCACTAGATCAGCGCCCTATCGTCCTGTCAGCCTTGATTCAGGGCAACTAGCCCACCACAAAACCGAGGCTTGAGTTAGGTGGTCACCAGATATCTCAGGAACGGGGAATGATGGTGTAACGGGAGAAGAGGTTTAAATCAATTCGAGCTCGCTCCGTACTTTGCATCGTTTCGGTTTCGTAATAAGTTGCAATCGTATCTGAAGCGTAGCTGCAGATCAGAGCCGGCGGTTTGGAAGTGTAGGTCAGCCAGCCAGCATCGAGCTCGGCTGCACCTTCGTAAACGTTTCGTACTCGAGGTAAACAACGACAATCATCATCCCATCTCGTGATGAACAAATAAAACGCAAAAAACTCCAGATCCCAACCCCCACAACGCGTTTAGCTTGAGCGAGCTGCAATCAACGCCGCTCACTCATCGTCACTCGTCGCCTCCACCACCCGGACACCACCACCTTTTATGGCCTTCTGCTGCTGCTGTTGTTGTTGCTGTTGTCGCTGCCCGATCTTGGCCACCAAGTCCTTCAAGTAAACCTCGGCTTGTACAGTGGCACTATACGAGACAGGCGTCCAGTTCCACAGGTTACGCTTCTGAATATCAGCACCCGCTGAGAGCAGCGTGCGCAGGGCCAGTAAATTCCCATTTCCGCTCGCAAAGTGAAGCGCGGTGTTGCCCTCCACGTCCGACCGGCGGACTGCTTCGAATGATCCGCCCGGGACGACTTTCAAGAGTAGTTGAAGAGCTTTATCATGGCCTCCAATGCTAGCCTCCATGATCGCGTCGCGTCCCTTGGCATCGCGGCGGAGAACAGACGTTGGATCACGCTCGCTGAGAAGCTGCACAACCCCGTTGCGACCAGCTGCCGCTGCGAGCATCAGTGCCGTCTGATGTTTCTCGTTCAGCGCTGGGCACGGGTCTTCATGTCCAGCTTCTAAAAGCACCTCGCAGATATCGAAATAGCCAAGAGATGCGGCAAGGTGTAGGTTCGAGTTTGAGAAGCCCGAGGGAGATGGGTCGGGGTTATGGATCAAGGTTGGATGGGACTTGAGGATTCGGCGGAGGAGAGGAGCATCATTGGCGTGGATAGCGCGACGGATACGGATCGACGGGTCAATCCTAATAGTCATCAAGGGACCAGAGTCAGCGAGTTTTTACCAATAAGACTTGAGTCAAGTTGTCTCACATGATGGTGAACGACAGGTCATGGCGGTCGGTGACGCGGGGCAGAGGGCATGTCGCGAACGTCGCAGAAGGAAAGAGTAAGAAAACGCGAGAAATGAATGAAGGTACCGCAGGTAGGGAGGGTATTGAATAGCTAAATTTACAAGGGGGAGCCCGCCGGAGAGAAGTGAAGGTAAAGTGTGTGAAGGTGAGCGAGAAAGGAGGAGGAGGAGGAGAGGTGGTGTTGAAATTGATATCCCAAGACGGAAACCAAGGTCCAGCCCGTCTAGTTCAAGCACCTTCCCGCACCCGGCGCAGGCGCCCGCATTTCGAGGTCAGCCCCCCCGGGCGCTATCATGAAACACGACTTTAGCGGGTCCTCCCCCCGCAAACAGCCGACAGACCGCCTGCGGTTCAGCGAGTTAGTGCGGGCTTTAGGTACATAGTGGTTGCTTAGGCGAAGTGTGCCGTAAACGACCTAGTGCAAGCAATCCATGGGCGAACACAACGGGGCGAAGATGTTAGGTGGCCTACCCTAGAGGATGTAGAAAATGGGTTGTCAGCGATTTGATGATTTGGATCTCGGCAGTTGATGGCCTCTACTTGATAAAAGTTATTTCGAGCATACATAGGAGACGTTTCAGAATTCTCTAGCCATGTATAGAGAAGGTTTCTAATAGCCGTTGCACCCACACCCGCCCCGCCACACAAAAAGAATGAAAAAAACCTCACACTCGCAGTCCACACAACTGGGTCCTCATTTCAAAATAACCTCACCGGACCTCCATCAACAAATCCAACAACTTAGCCTGGTTAGCTCAATTGGCTTAGAGCGTGAGACTCTTATCCTAAGGATATATAACATCTCAAGGCTGCGGGTTCGACCCCCGCATCGGGCTTTCACTTGTCTATGAATGATTCAGAGAGAGGTGATACCGTGGATCAACTTTTTGTCAGGCTGACTGGATTGTCGAAGGCGACATCCTAACCGTTGTTGGCCGGCATTTACTTTGTAATGTCTCGTTTCTTGGTCTGTGGTCATCTTCATAGTTGCCTGTCAAGTCATTGTAGATACTCTCTGAGGATGCTTCATCCTCTCCAACTAGCAACCAACTTTTCACACTGCTCCCAAGTCTCCTGTAATATTCGCAACTCCTTCATAACCAAAACCACCCCCAAAACCACCCCCAAAGCCATCTATCATGTTCCTACCTCTCCCTCCTCTTCATCCCCTTCCAGTGCCTCCTCATCGCCTTCAACAACCCCCAAGCCAACAACCTATAAACCACCACACAAACTCCCAAATACGCAACATTCAGCACCGGATCGACATCAAACCTATACAACTCCAACACATCCTCCCCCGTCTCGATCGGACACTTCCCCCCCTGCAGCCTCTGCTCGTCGTTGCACGTAAACTCTACACCGCGCAGCGAATACGGCGCCACTGCCCGTGTCGCGTACCGGATCGGCGAGAGGTAGTTGAACGCCTTGAACAGCGGCGGCATGTCGATCGAGAGGACGCCCGCCATGCTGTTCGCCACGGAGAGAATGATCCCCATCGCGTTGACCGCGAAGCCCGTGTGTCCGAAGAGCGTATTGAACATGATGCCTAGACTCTCGCCGCAGGACACAACGCCGAAGCACGAAAACACACAAACGAAATATATCGTCGCTGTCCTCGGCAATCCCACCGCGATGGGCCCCAAGACGCCAAACACCAGACAACTCACCACCTCAAACGGCACTTCCAACACCGTATACGCCGCCAAGAAGGCCTCCACGCTGTACACCCCATCATCGTCCTCCCTGTAAAACACGTCCCTCTCGCTCGGATAAATCGCCACGTTTTGCAACATACCGACGAAGTAGAAGGCGCCGATCTCCTGGACGAAGCCCATGCGATTCTGAACGGAGTAGTAGTCATTGTCAAAGGGGGCGAAGAACAGGGCGAGTATGAGGGCGAAGCCGATGACTTGCATGAGGCGGGCGAGGATGAGCTGTGGCTGGCGGCGGGTGTTGATGATGGCTCGGTGGAGGAGGAGAGGCAGGGAGATGGGAAGGCGGGTGCGGGTGCGGATGAGGGCGCCGAGTTCAGCGGGGGTGGAGAGGTTGGCTTTGTTGAAGGATCTTCGGGGGTGAGAGGACGTCGCTTGGTGTGTTTGAGGAGGAGGCGATAAGACTCCATCATGTCCAGGCTCCTCGGCGATATCTGCTTTCTCGTTGAGCTCCTCTTCTTCGTGGATATCAGAGAGCCGACCATTTCTCGAGCCACCATTCTCTTTCCAACTCTCAATTAACCTATGGACCCTTGCCCTAGACTCAGCCTCTCTCTCCTCTTGCTGTAGATCAATAGTAATCATGTCCAAAGCAAAGTCCGCCGGGTTCGTATGCTGCGGGCATTCGTAACCATGTCGATTCAAGTACCCCAACATATCTCTCCCCGGACCGGAGTAAACCTGTGAACCACCCCTCGCCAATAGCAAAACGTTGCCGAATTCCTTGAATAACTCAGAGCGGGCTTGATGAATCGTGAGAATCAAGGTACGGCCCTCGTTGGCGAGCCCCTGCAGTACTTCCATGATGGAATTCGCGGTAAAGGCATCAAGTCCAGATGTTGGCTCATCGAGGAGCAAGATACGCGGATCAGTCAAGACCTGCACGGCGATAGAAACACGGCGCTTCTCGCCGCCAGAAATACCCTTGACAAGCTCGCCTCCGATGAGGTTATCAGCACAGTCTTTGAGACCCATCTTGAGAAGGACATCCTCGGCACGGCGGTGCTTTTCCTCCTTGCTCATAAACGAGGGCAGACGTAGACCCGCCGCAAACCGCAAGGTCTCTCGGACGGTGAGGGATGGTAGCAGCGCATCGTCATCCTGGCAAACATATGAACACACCGACCGAATAACCGAGTCCGACGGGACGGCCCCATTGAAGGTGAGTTTCCCAGAGGGACGATACTTTGTGCCCAGCGAGTTCCGCAGCCGCAGTGCCATGGAGTTCAATAGCGACGTCTTGCCACTTCCCGAAGGCCCCATGATGACATTCAAAACCCCCGCCCTGAACGTCGCAGTCACAGGGTTAAGTATAATCTTCGATGGCAGCTTCTTCCCTAACGCATTCCTCTTGTCGATACTCAGCCCGAAATTTTCCATGCCCAGGTCAATAGCGCGGACATCCGTGATCGACCTCTGTAGCATCTTCTCCTTCCCGGCTGAGAGATCTGTATCCGAAACGCGGGCGCGTGCAATGGTCATCTCGACTCGGATGAAGTGGAGGCCGATGGCTGTGAGCAAGATGAAGAAGACGACGAAGGCGACCAGGGCGATGATGGGGCGGGCGATCCAGTTCTTAGGGAAGCCGAGCGATTTCATGATATAATCGCCGGTGTATTGCTTGCAAATTGGGTCGGACGGACCGCCTGGGTAGGGACAGTCGTAGAAGTTCCCCTGGAATTCGTTGGCGGCATATGCTCCGAAAGCGTAGAACTGTGGTTGTCAACACTCAAAGATTCATGGCAAGGGGGATCTAGACAACATACCGTATACGTTATCCACTTCAACCATCGAACGTAAACAGGAATCGTATTGCTCTGAATAAACATCCCGCACGCCATACTCTGCAGCGTATAGACCAAATTCGCAATCAAACTCGCCCCGGCAAAGTGCCTCACCGCCGCGACGCAGGTCATGGCACACGTCACAGCGATATACTGGTTCAGCAGCGAAATGGCGAAGAAGACAAAGAACTTCCCCACCTCGCGGTCGAAACCAGCCATAAAGTAGAGAATCACGGAGAACAAGAACGGCACGGGGAGGTCCTCGGTGGGCATGCGGGCGAGTCGACGGGAGAGGATATAGGGGAGGGCGTCAACGCAGTTTTCTGATGCTTCGCGGTCAAAGGTGGGAATGTCGATAGTCACGCGGTAGACTTCGAAGATGAGGATGAGGTAGCCCTGGAAACTGGCTGCGGTGTAGAGGCCGCCTTGCCGGGATCGGATGCCGGCCTGGTCGCGCCCAAGATCGTAGAAGAGATAACCCGTTATCAGACCCATCAAGACAGCTTCGAGAATGGAAGCCATCATCCCCATCGGGTCACGATACGTAACCTTGAGGGTTCGATCGGTGAGCACCACGAGCTGTCGCATAAAACCAGCGTGCTTCACTGCCCTCTTGCTCCGTCGTCGCCGATGAACGTCGATGGCCATGTCCAGGGGCACGAAATTCTTCTCGCTCTCTTCGACCCATGCATCTTTGAGTCTTTCTAATCTCGCGTTCGTATCTTGTTCAAGCTCTTGGGTTCTGTTGTCAACGGCGGCGATGTCGATGATGAACTCGGCGGGGTTGACAAAGGGAGGAAGCTCGAAGCCCAGTCCGCTGAACCAAGGAACGCTGTCCTTTACGGGTCCCGAGTATACAGGACTCCCCTTTGCCAAGACGGCCAAGTTGTCAAATAGATCCCAGATCTCCGACCGAGGTTGGTGGATGGTTGTGATAATGGTTCGGCCCTTCTGCGCCAGCTTCTTCAACGTCCTGATGAGCTGGTATGCGCTCGTAGCGTCGAGTCCAGTGGTGGGCTCGTCGAGAAACAGGACTGACGGATTGGCCAGCAGTTGCACCCCGATGCTCGTGCGTCGCTTCTCGCCACCTGAACACCCATGATGTTGGGAGTTGCCAATACGTGTGTCTGCGCACTCCTTCAGTCCAAGCTCGCGGATGACTTCCTCCACAACTTGTATCCGTTGCTCGTAGGTTGTCGAGGACGGTAGTCGTAAGTTTGCCGAGTATCTTAGCGTTTCTCTTACTGTGAGAGTAGGTAGGAGGATGTCCTGCTGCATGACATAGGCGTGGCGAATGCTGTGTACGCCCACGGTGTCGTTAAAAGTAGTGACTCCTGCTTGACTGAGCCTAGGACTTGTGACTCTCTCTGCCATTGTGTTTAGTAACGTAGTCTTTCCAGAGCCACTACCGCCGATGATTGCGGTCAGAGTCCCCGGTTCGATATCCGCATTGACTGAGTGCAGCAGCGTCTTCGTCTTTGGAGCAGTGTTGAACTTGGTCGCGAATAGTTCCGGATATGTCGCAGGCTCAAACCATGACGGTGCGGTATCAACAGAGACGGTAAGGTCCCGAATCTTGACCTGAACTGCTTGCACATCATCGAGGGAGAGGTTGCCGGCGCCGGAGAGTGAGAAACGGCGACTGTCGAGTGGTTCTCTTGTTGTATCTAGAGAGCTCGATGTCTCCAGCTTTTCCATCTCCATGGCATCGGCAGAATCGCCGAGGCCTTGGTTCGGCATGACGAGGACTGGTATCAGACCCTTGGGTGGTGTAGGCGGAAGAGGATGGGCGTGTGCGGATAGTAGGTATGACACAGCTATATCGCATAAGTTCAGGGTCGCGGGAACATGGTTGGGAGATTCAATGTATTATCGACTCGTGAATGATAGCTCTAACGACTAAAAATGCTCTTGTCGTTGAATAGGGGACAGTCAATCTATGACGAGGGATGCACTTGATGCTGCAAGATCATTGATGGAAACACCGTAGGCTGCTTTCAAGACAATTTTGGGTGTTTCCTAGCCTCAAGAAAGAGAGGCAGAAAGGAAGAAAGGAAGGGAAAAAAAGAGGTATGAGAAAAAGCCGGACATTTTTACGAGATCGACCCATGGTATTTCACTCGAAATCCCAAAGCAACGAGCTCATGGCCCAAGCCAACTGGATGGTGGGTCTTGTCTGCCATGAAGCTCCTCTACGCGAGGTGGAAGTGAGGTGACGCCTTGGTAGTGGAGAAGCAGCCCGAACAAGCAACATGGTAGGTAGGTACTTAGGGTAGGGGTCCATTGCCGAGGATGGTGGACGCGGGGCAGAGAAGACCAAGACAAGAGAAAGAGTGCAAGGATCTCTCATCCCCGGAACAGAAGCTTGATGAACAGAAAGGGCCGAGATTCGGGAGGGAGGAGGCTAAGGAGAGGGAGGGGGACGGGGAGGGTCGTTGTGTGGCAGATTAGTTAGTTGGTTGGCTGGTTGGTTGCTCGGTTCGGGGGATTGGAATTAATGATTCGTGATGGCGTTTAGTGACGTGGATTGAGAAAGAAAAAAAACGGCTCGGAAGAGATGAGTTCCGACGGAAGAGGATGCTTCCGGGTGTTGTGAGGATGCACGTGGTTGGAGACGGGGTTGTTGGTGTTGAGGTGAAGATTTGCCTTGGCAAAGGACCGAGACATGGCTAGTGTGCGTACCTTCCCAGCTTGGAGATTTCTCCCGTGCTTAATTCTGCCCAGGTGGTGGTCATAAAACAACTTCCTCAGGCACCACCCAACTTGGCACCTTAGGTAAGGTATCTATCCCCCAACCTCGCTTCCCTCCCAAGACTAACCCCCTCCATACCAAGAACTCATCAACATCCAATCCCCATGTCGGCTACTAAACGAACAACTCCCACGCCCGCACGCGCAATTCGCTTAGACGATGCCAAGACGAGATCCAACGTGGTGGCTGCCCCCCCATCGGCCATCGGTTAGGTATTGAGTTGTGATGACCGTTCCTCGGGTATTTTTCAAGGTCAGGTTTGCCATGCTTTAGGGTGTTATTGTTAACCTTGGAGAGAGAAATGCGCCATGTTTTATCTTGTTCTAGATTGCTTGCTCCCATGCTTCTCCCCCGTATCCGTATATGATACGTTAATCTCACCGGGAGTGGCTGTCGAGTGGCTTTTGTCCGCTCTAAGCGAGGTGTGTGTGTGTTTGTTTGTTTGTCCTTTTGATGCACACCTCGCTTCGAGGTTGACTTTGAAATGTTGCCCATCTAGACCGGGCACTTTATAGACTCGCACTACTACGGACTAGGTAGGTAGCTACTATCTATTTACGCAAGGATGGGTAGTTTTCCACACCCTCGACAATTCATTTATTTGTTTCTTGCTCGTCTACTCCGTGCCTCTCTCCGAGACGTAACACTCATGCTGACGACACTATATCCTCATTGATTCCTTCGGGATTCAATTCAACCATTCGTCCTGCTTGCAGTGTTGCATAACCAACCTCATCAAACCACCCTCCTCTCCGTAATCGACTCCCCCCTCGGCTTCCCCTCCACAAACCCCCCATCCCTCCCCCCCAACTCAAACACCCTCCTCCCCCTCAACCATGTCTCCCTCACCCG
>JABFFI010001313.1:0-31536 GCA_013623725.1 Fusarium robinianum
CGCTAACCGCTTCTTTCCACTCTTGTTCCATGTTCTCTACCGAGCCGCGGATCAATTGGTGCCCTGTCTCCAACCAGTTTCCGGGCGTTTGGACCCATCCCCCATCCCCCTGTCCCGCTCACCTCTCCCCCCTCCCCCCCGTCGCCAGTCTCAGCAACGTGGGACTGCGCGCCCGAGGCTGTAACTCATCTCGATGGACCCATTTCGTCACAGATCTCGTTTCTTATATCGTGGCTTGAATACTAACTAACCTACTCCGTATCTAGGTAGGTACCTCGTAATTTGTGCCCGAGTCTCAAGTCCTACTACTCAACGGACAACCTGGTCTCTTGGTATAGGACCTGACCTAGACCGAAACGTCGTCACTCGCCGGACCACTCCCATCCCGTCCTAGCAGGCATAGTCACTCATCCGTCGGATGTATCTATCCAAATCCATCTTCGTCATTTCGGACAGATCCCCCTCCACTGACCAGCCAGCCCTATTATGACTACTTACTACCTACTGGCCCCCCGACGCTATTCTAACCCCTCTGGTTGATTGACGCCTGGTCTGTACGCGGCTTTTTCTTGTCTTTATTTCTTTTCTTCCTTCTTTTCCCTTTGCCCTTGACTCTTTTCTTTCCCCGTTCCCACTTCATACTGGACCAAATTTAGTCCATCCCCTCTTCGCCCGACAACAACTCTCCTCCTTTCGAGGAGCACCACCGCGTCACCTCCCACCAAGACTCCAAGACTTCCCGCAACGGCTGCCTAAGTCGGCACGCTTTCTCCACCACAAGCAATGAACGAGTGAATGAGTGCGTGACATGCATCCGGGCCGAGCAATGTCCAAGCTTGAACCTAGCCGAGCGTGTGCTGCGGCTGCATATTGCTTTGCTGTGTGACCCCGGACCTGTCGCCAATCCTCCCCTCTTCTCCCCTCCTCTCCCCTTGCCGCCGCGGGAGTCGACCAACCTTTAGGTGCATTGCAAGGCACCAGCCAATTCCATCCAAGTGGAAGCCGACATGCGCCGTCGATCCTTCAACGTCTCGTTGCACATGTCCGCCTTTGGGTCATATCAGCCTGCTCATCCTTTAGTATCTAACCACCAACAATTTGCTTCCACTTGTTTCTAATTTGGGCCAGTTGGCCGAAAATGATACGCAGAACCGCGTCATGGTGGTATTTCGGACGTGAAATCAACGTAGAAAATGGGTGTGAGCGTAAATATCTATCCATCCAGGCGGCCGCCAGCAACACCATGACTCTTCTGAAAGGATGAATCTCAACCGGACTCGAAATACCAAGACACCGAAAGCAAAAAAGATCAGACGAAACAAGAGCAGCGGCTTCAGGCCGAGGGAGAGGGGGTCCTTGATCAGACTCCCTTGACTCCAAGAAACCGGATGTCCACCCATCATGATACCACGATGCATCCATTCCCCGTCCGCCGCCCTGGTCGGCTCGGGCATGTCAGAAGGATCCCCGTACCCAAGGCAGACGCCTTTCAATGCCTCGCATCGGTAGTAGTCATTCGTCCTCATCTCACAGGGCAGATCACAGTAGGACGCCAACTGATCTACTCTCCGCCCACGAAACCCAGTCCCACGCCCGTGCACACCGCGGCAAACGCCCAGACGCCCGCGTACACGGCAGCGCCCGTCGCCTCGATTCCGTACACCGTCTTCCAGCAGGCGAAGAATGTGCTCACGGCGGCTACGAGCGCAGCCACAGCCGTCCGCCGGATCGCCACCTTGGTCCTGACCGTGTAGCCCCAAAAGTTCCACCAGAACGTCTCCCCGAACGTCGCCTTAACAGGGTCGAACTCGCCGATCTTGTCGTCCTCCTTCTCGTGCCCGGTCGTCGCGAAGGGCGCGAAGATGAATGTGCTAGCTACGCCACCGAACAGGGCCGTCACGGGGAGGATGGAGGCGTACGATGCAGCGTAGGCGGGCTCGAGAGTGGGCACACCAGAGAAGTAGACGACTAGGACGTGAGGAAGGATGAATCGCATCGACAGCACTAACACGACAGTATAGATACCCGTCGACAGGGCGGCCGTGTAGAGCTGAAGCGGCAGGTCGAGGAGTTCACGGTTCGGGAGCCCTGCAGCGGCAGCGGCCGAAGAGGTATGTACGGTGGTGAGTGGCCGAAGCAGGTAGAAGGGAACGGCGACGGAAGCGACGTCGATAGCTACCGCCGAAATCGCCGTGGCGGTGTTGAGATTATAAAAGGTCGAGAGGAGGTAGAACTGGCGTATGTCCATGTGAGTGAGGTCTCGCACATTATCATCATCATCATCATCAAAGGGAAAAACTGACGTGTGGGCCATGGGCCAGAAGGTCCAGCAACGCAACGTCCAAGCCATCCAGCTTCCCATACCATCCCAGCGCCAACTCGATCCTATGGGCAGAATTCCCCTCATCAGCCATTGCGCATTTTGCCTTCACTCAAGGACGACCTACCCTCTCCATGCTGTCAGAAGGGCCACCTCCCCCCACGTCTCCTGGCTCCGACTGACTTTCGCAAGCTCGCCGCCCGTCAGCTCGCCCAGCAAGCTGTATCCTAGGCTAGCCATCACGAAGCTAGACACTACCGCGAGCGGGAATTGGGCCTCATCGGGGACCAGCTCGCGCAAGCTATCCGGCCGCCGCGTTGTGGTCCGATCGCCGTGTCCGGCGTCGGCGGCGGGTCTTGTGGTCGGCATCTCGGGGGGCAGCGTCAAGAGAAGCTCGACCAAAGGGGTTCTTTGAGGGGGCGGTGGCGGCTCAGAAGGAGAGATTACTTTAATGTCGTGTGCCCAGAATCGCAGATAGGCAGAGTTGCTGCGACAATGGAAGAGAGGCACAGATTGTGTCAGATCGCGGCGGTGGGGACAAGATAGGTAGGCAGGTAGGTAGGTTGGAAGGGTAAGGTAAGCTTCGGCGGGGAAGACCAGTGACGTCGAACAACCTCAGGTAGTCCACAGTGCAGGTAGGTAGGTCGCTAGGGAAACACTCACCACCAGACCTTAGGTAGCCCCAGGTGCTCTCCAGCGCTCCCAGCCAGCGAAAACTGTAGCCCACACCACAGCAAATAGAAATCGACGGGAGAGGCGCCCCCACCAGATAATCTCGAATCTTACTGGACTAGGTATGGTTGTTTGGCCATCGCTTGGCTTTTTTTTTTTTTCTTCTTTTCCTGCCCGCAAGAAGTTTTTTTTTTCTTTCTCCATTCCCATTCTTGTTGACTGATTGACCTGCTCAGGAAGCAGTATTTATTGACCAACCCCCACGGCCTACATACTGGCTTTTCCATCCCTCCCTCTTCTCCTCTCCTCTTATTCTTCAGGTCCAACCATTCTTGCACCTGAGGATTGAATCAAGCTGTTTCTCTTACTCATTGCTTGATCGTGATCTCGCCTCCGTAATGTGTGCGCGCTATCATTGAGACGTCATCATTATCACCACCACAAAAAAAAATTATCATAATCTCAAAAAACAACCCTAAAACTCGCCCACTGAATCTCTACTGTATTCACGTTTCCCGGTCGATCTATCAACAAAGCTATGCCTGCTTCTCGTCCCTTTGCTTTCTGTGAGGCGTCGAAATAGTTCAATGATGGAATTTCCATTTGGTAGGTTATTTATTCGGGCGTTCGCTCGACGCCTCTCCGACCTTCACTTTAACCTCGTGGCGATGCAATCTCATCTTCTTCCTCTTGACGAGCCCCAAAATGGGCCGCAGAGGAGCAGATGGGCCCCCCACTCTTCGGTGCTGAAGATGCGGCGGCGGAGCTGAACCACCTCATACAGAGTATATCGTGATACAAAAGAGACATTCCGCCTGTCCCTCAACGTCATCCATAAATCCAACTCCAGACAGAGCCAACATGCCCGACCCAACAAACAAAAAAGGGAAAAGAAAAGAAAGAAAAAAAAAGAGTACTCCGCCCCAGTCGTGAACCCGTTTCATGATGATCATCTTATTCTTCCATGCGACCAAAAACACCGTCATCGTCGTCTTCGCTGCGACCGCGCGATCGCCTCTCGAAATCGTCGTCACCCATAATCGAATCGCCGCTCTCTTCCATTCTAACATCCTCGCTCGGTCGACGCATCTCGCCTCGCGTGAAGCTCTCGGGCTGACGGCTCGGGTAGCTGTTGATGAACCCCGTCGCCGACAACGGAGTGGCTTGGTCGAGATACTGTGCTGGCAGCGGAGGAACAGGGGGAGCATCTGACGGTAGCGTCACGGTCCTGGATCCGTTGCTACCAAAGCTACAGCTGAGAAGCTCAACTGCCGCCGCCAGGTCCCGATCGTCCTCGCCTGTTGCGTTGCGTCCCGAAGATGTTGGTCGGAATTCATTACTGGGCTGGCGGAAATGGCCAAAACCTGAGCTCTGCGAAACACTTCCCGTTCCGAACGAGGCCGCAGAGGGTGCGGATTGGTAGCTCCGCGAAAAGCCGCCGCCGCCGCTGAACCGCTTATTTCGGTACGAGGTACCGTTGACTTGAACGCCTTCCGTGGCCGGTGGTGGGGTGGTATCGGCCGAGCTCTGTCGCTCCGCAGGGTCCGAGTATCCCGACGCCGCCGGTGAAGACGATTCGCCTTCACTCTGGAAATCCTTCGCAGAGTCAGGGGGAGTCGTGGCGCTGTCCTTGCCATTGCCATTCATGGCAACCAGGACCGAGGCTGCCTCGAGCAGCTGGACTTGTTGGTGCTTGGAAATGAGCAGCTTCGAAGTGAGAGACCACTCGGGAGTGTGTTCCCACCTAACAATCGAATTAGCCATCTGACTCACGACACAACGATGCTCGCTCGCTCCAGGGGCGAAATCGGAAGGATCACTAACAAGTGCTTTGTCAAGCAGCTGCTGTGCTTATAGCCTTTGCCGCACTTTTCACAGCGAACCTCGACCCGGTTGCTCTTCTTGCCATCCTTAGCAAGTGACTGACCGTCGCTAGCACGGCGCTGGCGGGCCTTCTGGAACTTTGTAGCGCTCTCATCGGCCGAGCCGTCGTCCTCGATGGCACTGCCGTTGAGGTCTCGCTTCGTATCGGGGATCGACTTGTGGGAGGGCAAGCTCGCGGGCGGGGAGGGCAGACTGCCTACGATAGCGGCCCGGGCCGCCGCGTTCTTCGACATTGTGTTTCTACGGGTACCGTTCGCGATGGGCATGGCGGCGGATCGCTCGCTATCCCGGATGGCTGCGGCCAGCGCGGCCACATTGGAACTTGGGTTGGTAACGGATTTGCGTCGAGTGACTCGGTGGTTGGCGTTCAGGGCACCGGTGAGGAGAGAGTGGGAGCTGGTTCGAGCGTGGGGTTGACGGCCGGGCAGGCCCGACGACGCAGTCGCCATGGGAGAACGGTGCTGCGTCAATGGCCTCGAGGACTGCTGCATTTCCTGCAAAGGGCAAAGGAGATCAGCAAATCTGGGCCTTGGTAGGTTGGAAGCATGCTGGCAAGTCGCAGGAGGTTCATGGCAGGTCACGGTAGGGCAGGGCCGGGGCAGGGCTCGGATCGGACCCTCCGAGAGTGAGGGCGGCGTACTTTGGATGAGGCCATTGCCGGTAAGTTGGGATACGCTCGGGACTCGACACGACAGGAGTCGGTCGATCGCGGGATAGACGTGTAGATTGGTGTTGTAACTTGCTCTGGTGCTGGCAGATCTTGGGCGGATGGTGGTGGAAGAAGTCAGAGGAAGTGGTGAGAGGCGAGGTCTCGCGAGAAAGTTGTACCAGAGCGGACGAGAAATAATATTTTGGGAGGAGCATTCAGCCAGGGTGTGTGTGTGTCGCACTGCGGGGGCGGGCGTAGCAGGTCGGCGTCTTGAGTTAGTTATCTGGCTACGTGAATTGATGCCTGTGCGATTATCGGGACTTGTCTGTGAGAAGGTGAAGGAGCCAGGCGGCTTGCACCGCTGGACAGTAGGGAGTCCGTACTGTGCTGTCTCCTCCACCACAGTGAGAATCGAGCGAACCGGGGGGGGGGGGGGGGGGGTTGATCGAGTGAGCCAAGGCTCTTGGACTGGTTCCAACGCCTTCCACCAGGCGCTGTTGTTCTGTGCTCACCCTGTTTGGGGCGCCTCCAGGCCCCAGGTGAGAGCGAATTATTGGCCCGGAGCGAGGGGGCCGGTGTGAACTTGGAAAGGGCAGGGGATGTGAGAAGGGGTGTGTGAAAAGATGGAACACTGTTCCGATGGGAAGAGGCCAGATGGAGAGTCGCAATGGGCTGGTGAGTTTGGGGCTTAGCTGTTCCTTGGATTCTTTCTCTGAGCTGATCAAGAGAGAGAGAGAGAGCCATCAAGACCCTCGCCACATGTCTTCCAGCAAAAACTGCAAAGGGGCAGCATGAACAGAGGGTAATTGCGAGGTTTCTTCAGTGCTGTACCTCCCAATGCACGCCTTCCACCTCCCCTGGTATGATATGCTGTTGCTGCATGCTACTTCGTACCCTTATGCATCGTTATGTAGGTAGGTAGGCTGGCACCTATGAAAAAGTGTTAGGCCTTCCTTCGACTTTGTGCATCAACCAAAAGTTGGCAGGGTCCTACCCACGCACAAGAGTTGCAAGGGGAGGGAGAGGTTGTTCCTGGACGTCAGGAAAGAATATCCCGGACGCGTGGACAGAAGGAATCACCCATCGCGCGAAACAATCAACATTGTGTCCTCTGCGATGCTTCCATTCTGGGCTGATCCGTCAGCCGACTCGGCCATGTCCTCATTCTCCAGTCGTATGCCTCAAGTGTCCTCCGTCTACCCAACTTCCGAGCCTGGCAACACAGCGGCCCCGTGGCCGGAGTGCCAGACAGGGCCCGCGCGGGGCAACGAGACCCCCATGGAATAGGTACCGGCATGGGCTGTCCCCCCGGGTTTCTTCCCTTTTCACACTGGGCGGAGAGGGCGTCGATGCATAGCCCTGGTGTCCAGGCTGATTGGAGAGGGGTGTCGCTGCACGAAGCCCAGAGTGGACGAGCAAGGTGAAAGGGGCTATCCCTCATGCAGCATGTGCACTGTACGGATTGAAAGACATGGCGGGCTCTATTAATGGCATCTGCACGGAGTCGATGGGCGAGCCACTTGGGCGCCAGATTGCTCCCACAATCACTTGGGGAGGCTTTATGCTCTATGCCACGAGCCAGAGGCAATCTGTCTCAGATTTTCGGTGGTCGTTCTTGGTTCTTGGGTCTTGGAATCCCTTGTTGGCCTTTTTTTCCAGATGCCGTGATGCGACTGCGTGCCGTTTCTGCTGGGTTTATGTGGTGGGCCGTTTGTTTCTCCTTGCATCGACAAGGAAGCTTGCTCGGGGCCGGGGCCGCGCGTGTTGTAACGATCCTGTGACCGGGAATGATAATCTCAAAGACTCAGGCCACGGAGCATCGCATTGTTGTGCACATTCTCTCGTTGCCATGCGAGGACGGGCTGTGCTGATGCTCCTCAACGGCCATGTGCAGCGGGTTCCTGAATCGCCGTGAGCCCGCCGTGACTGACCCCCACGAGCACTCCGCTAGGTTCGCGGCTGCGTTACCGAGCGAGCGAGCTGTTGTTGACCATCAGTCAGTGCTCATACCCAGCAACGTTGACGGATAACCTGGAAGCGGAATGAAGAGGCCCCTCTCCCAGTGACGGCCACCAAGATGGGGAAGGGGGAGGGTGCAGGATTAGCGGAGATATCCAAACAAGGCAGGCAGGCCTTGTGCGAGGAAGATGAAAACGAAGGGATTCCATGTGGATCTGGTTGTTGTTGGAGTAAGGGGCCGCTTGTCCAGCTGAGCGCCTTGGGCTAGGGATCTTTGAGACGCGACAGGAAGGTGAGCCGCCAGGCTCCAGAAGCTTTGAAGGATACCTAGTTGGGCAAGCCATACGAATCTCCAATATCTTGAGCTTCTTGGCACTTGGGGATCTGGGCCTCACATCAGAATACATACCTACTAGTAGGTATGCAGGTATTGAAGAACCGTTGATGGAAGAGGTTGTGGTGAGGCAAGGGGCGGGAAACAAGGTATGTTGGTGGAATACCTAAGCGCGGACGTAGGCGCACGAAGCGAGCACAGGACGGAAGGAGGGGCCCAGGCAACAAGAAGTCCTTCCGTGTGGAAGGTGCCAGACCGTCCATTTTGGCGCAAGAAACGCAGCGGTTTCCAGCGTTACCTACATGTAGTTAATTCCTCCTGCCCAAGGTGCTTGTCCCAGCTCCTGGATGGCGACCGCCAGCGGCTATTGGTAGGTAGGTACCCAGGAGGTGGCACAAAGTAATACCTACCAGGTACCTTACCTCCCTAGGTACTGTGCTAAAGCACCATGTACGTTGTAGGCTATTGTCGAAATTTGGGAGATTCATCTGACTATTGGAAACGAAATATCAGTCCTTGTTCCTCCTTGGCTGGGCTAATAGGTTACGCCGGAAAAGGGACATGAAACAAAAGTACGGAGTACTCGATGGAGGTGTTCGTGAGAATCCCTTGCAATGAAGGACAATCCCTGGGCAAAAGGATCCCTTGCCGCTACTCGGCAACCCTGATCTGATCTGCTGCCCTGATCTGATATTTCATCAAGTAGGTACAAGTAGCATGTCCCTTTTGTTCGAATGGCTCGTCGCCAACCCTGCTGGTTTTTTTTAACGGTCATCCTGGGCTCATGACTTTTTTGTTGAGTTGTCCGATCGAGGCGGTTCTGGCCTGACCCGGGAAAAAAGAACAAAGGAAGCACTGACTTCCAGGTTTCCGGGCGAGAGTGATGAAGCAACCCGAGGCCCCCCTCCCTCCCTCCCTCCTCGGGCTTTTTTTTTTTTTTTTTTTTTGGTCCATTCATTCTTCCAAGGTGATGCAACAATTCGGACAATCCCGTAAACAATGCTGTGTAAGCTTGCTCAATTCATTTAAACGAGTGCCTCGGTACTCAATTGCTCCTCCCTCATTCAGATAATCCAGAGACTGAGATACCATATGTCCCCTCTACCTATCTACTAGTTACCTGTACTGGCATTTGGATCTATACGAACCTCCTCCGTCCAGGCGGAACAAGAACAAAAAGTTACCGAGTCCCCATGCTCGCCTTCCATGACTTCCAAAAAAGAATCCCCTCGGGCCGCTAACATACTTGACCCCAGAAGCTGCATACCCCCGCCTTCCAAGGCGTGCTCTCTAAAGACACCCTCCTGGCGTCGGCGTCATGAGCCCGTCCAAATCAGGTCAAGCGCGGGGTGTGCTAGAGGCCGTGCCCGCTGCTAACCAACTCTCCGGCGGGCTCCTGTTGGCGCTGCCACCTTCCAGGTTGTCTCTGGTTTCATTGAACAAGACGGGACGCAGTCTGAACGAGACGAATTTAGCTGCCACCGCAATTTTAACCTTGGAGCACGCCTAAACTGGACGGCCTTTGGACGCTGACACGGTGGGAAAAGGGTGAAAGGACACGGCCAAGGTTTGGAGGCATGGGATCGGGGGGCGGCTTTCTTCTATCCACGGAAAACTGAAAGATCGTTGGTCAACAAATGGTCGTCCCTTTTGCTGGCAATGCATCTGCCCCCTCACTACGGAGTACCTGCCTACTCACTCCTCGGATAAGGGAGCTCGGGACGGAATCTCTGTAAGACGGGATGAGCGGGGAGAAGTCCATTGCCGTCACGTCCCCGACAACAAGTACGGAGTACGTACGGAGGAAATATGGAGGCATTGAGGGGGGCGAATTAATGTCCCAAGTCTTTTTTTCGTCGGCACTTGATTTTGGGGCGAACCGCAAGCTGTCAAATTGTCCTGAGGCTTTTCAATAGCGTTGTGCAAGATTCCCTCGTCGAATCATCATCCCCGATGAGACAAGCGGGCGGCCATCCAGCTTCGTTCATCCCGTCCATGCCCTCCTGGGCAATTGGCCAGTCACAAGCTTGTTCACCTGACCTGCCGCAAGTTGGTGTGCCCGGATCTCGTGGTCACATCCCATCCCTTGTTGGTAAAGATCAGATTCCACAAGAACATGGGGTTGCTCATGGAGCAGCTGTCCCGTCGTAGCGCGCCGGAGAGAAGTTGGAAATGGACGGGGTTGGCCTATCTATCAGCGACACCTTACTCTTTTGAGCAGGGGATGGCAATTGAGGGGAAGATGGAGATTCGGGCCTCGAGGGTGTGCTCCGTATGTGCTCCGTACATGCTTCGTGGAGTGCTGGTCTCTAAAGATGGGGTTAGTGTGAAGGATCATCTCGATGCAGGTGACTTTGTTTGCCCTTTTACGAAAGTAGGTACGTCCCGAGTTGGTATGAGGTGGAGGTGTCCCAGCTGGAGATGACGGGAGTGGGAGAATGAGCAATGGGGATAGCATACCAATGACCATCCGCCTACCGTCTCTACGTGTTCATTAGATCTCAGCCCTGATCCTGGAGGATTCCATTTAATAAATGAATGAATCTCATGTTCCTCCACACCCTCTTAGGTAGAGAAGTGCAATATCCTTCATATCATCACACCCAAAATCGACAGAGACTTTTGGAAGAAAACAAGGCTGATCTTAGCCCTCGGGAATTCCGCCAGCCGTTCCTGACTACCCGCCTCGTTGCCTTCCATCTTGAGATAACCACTCGACGATCCCTCTGCGAGCAGAAGCAACTTGGGCGAGTTTCTTGGTGCCCTGACCCTGGACTTCGGGACAATACCACCAATAGCAAAATGTCCTCGGGTGCCAATATTTTGGGCAGTTTCTTCTCTACACCACGTGGAGAACAGGAGCTGAAGGCGTCAGGTAAACATGGTACAGATGGAGAATTACCAGTAGCTATGGACGGGCCTACTCGGCTGAGAATGAGTGGGAGGGGGAAAAAACCGACATATTCTTTGCGTTTCGTTCCCCTTTCTCAGCCACGAATGATAATTAGTTCGAGAATCAAGGACTGGAACAACGTCGACGTCATGGACTGGGCCAACTTGCTACAGTGGATGCGCCCTTGTCCTCCGGACCGAAAACTCTACGACCCTGATTCTCTCTCTCCTGTTTCCGTTCCTCTGTAGAACAATTGGATGGTTTCATGACGCAACGATACCAGCGCAGCTTACGTATACGGGTTCAGAGGGGTTGGGGAGAATCTTGTTGTGTCTGAGGAATCCGTCAACCGGGTCAGAATACTCTCTCTGTACGGGGTAGGGAATGGCGATTTGACACACCACACTAAAACGCCAGGCTATCTATGTAAATTCATAATATCACCCTTTTCTCAAGTCCAATCTGAATGTTTGGACAACTTCGGTGATCCAATTATACGACAATAGATGATACCGCAGCACTTATAAGTGTCGTTTCAACGGTGGATCCCAAGCCAGCGACGGGAAGGCCATCTTGCGTAGAGGGTAGTTCACAGATGATGCTAGATGTCTGGATATCAGAATGCCATAAGTATTAACGTACATATTCCTTGGATGTTGGACAACCAAGGATGCCGTCCTAATCTGCCGGCGGATCGATGGGGGGATTGCGTGCGTCCTTGGGAGGGAGGCAATAAATTCGAGGTCATTTTTTCAACTTTCTCTCTCGCCTTCTGCACCCCATCGATTTCTCGCATCAGAGACGCATGCAGTGGATTCGCGGCAGGCGATCCGGGGTGCGCCGCCTGCTCTCGCTCTCTCTCTCTCAAGATCCGCACCACACGCCAGAGACGCTCTTCCATTTCGAGTATGGTTTAAACCCGACAGGCCATGTCGCGGATGATTGACAGTTGGGGCCGAGTGGATTCATCAAATGGGTACAAAGTGGCTCTCTGCTTTTTTTTTTTCGTAGAGACACGGCTCTCATCACGCCCCCCATCAACGTGCGCCCCAGAAAAAAAAAAGAAGAGCGGCACCAGGAGAAGGTCGCTTTGGAAGAAAAAAAAAAAGTCGGTGGTGGTTATTATGGGGATGATGGGGCAGAAGTTGAGGCACCGTTGTTGGTGACTCAGTCGTCATCGTGATCAAACCGGGGCCGACAACGGGGTTTGCCCTGATGATGACCACCGAAATCGACATGCATCGACGACTTTGGGTAATTGTTGGGTAACGGAGTAATAGTAGGTGGCCTATGTTGGTGCTCGGCCCTCCGAGCCCGTATTCCACGGCACTGACGGAGTGAAAGACCGGCCGAGGTCCATGAGCAATGAATGACGCTGTACGGAGGATGTACGCCGCCAGCCGTCTCCCCCGCTCAACTGAATTACCCCTCTGTACGGAGTACGTATCACGATGACAATCCAATGGTTTCCTCCAAGCCCATAAGGGAGAGAGAGCACAGGCACAGGGGCGTCGATCGAAGTGTGTTGAATGGTGCCAGGACGGACGAAGCTGTGTGCGCTGGCAAGTTTTCTAGGGGGGGGAATCTACTGGAAGGACATGAAGCACCCTCAGTCAGACTTGGCTGTCCGTCAACGAGCGAGAGGGGCAGCAGCAGCCTGGACAAAAGGGATCTCTCTCGAACCAGCCGGTCATGCAAACCGCCGCCCAGTCCACGTGGAGCCATGTCATTGTTTCGTAGGTAGGAGCCTGTCGTTCTTATTCCGTCTCCCAAGCCTTTGGACACAACAAGACAACGCAAGAGTACAGTGCCAGCCATTGTCATTGCCATTGCCATTGATGCTCTACATTCGATGGACGAGAAGAAAAAAGAAAGAAAAGGTTAGACTGTTCTCCCAGCCCGATGGAAAGGGCTTGTCGATTCCCGAGATTAGCAACGCTTGTTGGCTCGGATCATAACTAAGGTAGAGAAGATGGAGGGGACCCTGTCGTGGTGGTGCCCTACCGTGGTGGTGGACCTCAAACGCCATCGCCGCTTGTTCTTACCAGCACTACAATGTAGGTACAACAAGTAAATGGGCGGCGGCGGGCTTATCTTTGCGGAGAACTGGATAATAACTCTCCGGGCTAGACTTCCGTGGTTGGAATGGTTGTCGTTTTGTGTCACCACACAGCTTGGCTTCGGATATTCGAGGCCTCAAGCCTGGACAATGACTGCCGATCACCTCATCAAACTCGACCAATTCTAGCTCCAGGTTTCCTGATTTTCCCTTCCCAAGATGGGCTCAGCCCCCCCAAAGATAAACCAGGTCCTAGGTTCAATAGATAGGAACATGGCGTCCGAACTTGGATCGACAGCCCGAGCCCATGTACCCCAGACCCGGGGGACACTATAAAGGGCTGCGCGGGCGCCCGGGAATTCCCATGTCAAAACCCGTTGACACATTGAAAATGGAGACCAAAGATAGCATGTCTCGCATCGACAGCTTGTCGCGATAGAAAGCGGATGTTCATCCTGTCCCAACGCAAGGATCCCCCACGCACCCGTTGGGCGTAGACAATCAATCAATCATGGTTGGGAGTTTTCCCAGTTTACTTATAAGTGCTTGTTATCTGCAGACACAGATTACAGGGAGAGAGGCAATTTAAATCCATTTTCTTACTTCCTACCAAGAAGGAGGGGCTATCTGCTTTATCTACATCTCCCCGAATCACTCTAAACACCAACAAGCTTAACCAGTGGCCCGTCATCCTTGTATCTCGCAGCAATGGCTCCCGAACAACAACATGATGTATTCCGCAAAGTCGGTCGTGGCGGCGCGGGCAATTACTACGCTGCGACAAAGGCCGATGAAGAGGCCCAGGTAAGACAGACAAGAGCCAGCCCCATTCCACCCATCCCATCCAATGTCTCCCGGAAACATCGACTTACACACATAATTAACACACACAGGACCTCGAAGCCCAAGAACTAAACACCACCCCCGTCCCCCCTCCCGACCGCACAACCACCCACGTCCCCACGCGTGCCGGCCGCGGCGGTGCAGGCAACTACGTCGACCCGGCCAACCTCCCGGACTCGCGGGAGCAGGAGGAGATGGCCGACCGGACGGCGGCCGCCGTGAGCGCGAGCCTGAAGAGGGCCCAGCACTTCCGCGGTGGCCTGGCCGGACGCGGAGGCGCGGGCAATTGGAGGTCTGAGGAAGAGGTGCTCGAGGGGAAGAGGGAGGAGGCGGAGGAGCTGGAGAGGAGGGTGAAGGAGAATGTGGAGAAGGGGCTCAAGGTGCCGGACAAGGTGCATCGGGGACAGGATAAGCGTGATGAGGAGTAAGGTGGTGTCGGGGATGGGAGTGGAAGCATGAGGAGGGGGGGAGTGAGTGTGAGTGAGAGTTGGTGATGTTTCAGAGGGGGATATCCTCGAATGTGATCAAATTGCAGAACTAAAGATATATAATCAAGGCATATTTCTCCTTCACCACCAATAACATACATAAAAACCCAACCAAAACATATACCTATCCAGTCCCATCCAGCCAGTCCATCCATTTACAACCAGACTCCAATTCCATCCCAATCGATCCCGTCCCAATATTGACCCCTTACACAGTCACCCCTACCAAACACCACCACTCCTCGGAATATCAACCTCCCTCGACAGTCTCAACACCGCCGTCTCCAACTCATCCCGCCCTTGGACCCCCTCGCTCTTAGCCGGCAGCTCAAATAAGTCATAATCCGGATCGCACTCAGTCCCAGGCGGTGGAAGCTTGCCCTCCTGAAAGTACGCCCGGATATGCTTCGCTGTGCAAGTCGACGCCGCAGCTAGGGAACAATGCTACAGCAACCCACGGATGTCAGCCAAGATACGAAAAGAAGGAGTGACTTGATGTCGACTTACCCCGTACGAGTTCTGCTTGAGCACCACCGAGCTCGGGAACCGAGCAGAGTTGTTGAGCGCGCTCTGGAGTGGCGTCACGTTGTCGGCCATGTTCCCAATGAACAAGATCGGGTGCGCCGTATCCCCCTTAAAGTCGTCTACTCCCACTCTTGGTTCAGCATAATCAAGCATCAGCGAGGAGAAGTGAGAGACTTACCGTCTGAGAAGCGCCACTTGGGCCTCACCTTCTTGCCCGCGCAAGTAAGACGAAACAAGATATTCACAGCTCCCGCCCATCGACTTATCCCCGTGATCTTGCCCAGGTACGCCTCAAACTCCTCCC
Organism: Fusarium robinianum; assembly: GCA_013623725.1. Lineage (NCBI taxonomy): Eukaryota > Fungi > Ascomycota > Sordariomycetes > Hypocreales > Nectriaceae > Fusarium > Fusarium robinianum. The sequence continues at coordinate 14,931 of JABFFI010001313.1, forward strand.
CCGTGTCCTGAACCGGCTCCCCATCCGAGCACATGATTGCCGGGAACGCATCGTCTTCATTCCACGTTTCCTGCGGCATCGTCGCCGGCGTATCGCCCAGAAAGCACATCTCCTCCGACCCAGCGTCCTGGCCGCCTCCGTTCCGCATCATGTCGTAGTACGGCTCCGCGTCTCCCCGCTCCAGCCCAGCGTAGGCCTTTGCTAGAAGTGGAAAGGTTTTGATGGGCTTGTAGATGCTGGTCTGAGTGAGGCGCTGGATGCGGGAGTAGGTTATTAGTTGGGGGAGCTCAGGGCCCGAGACGCGGGACCAGGCAGGGACGAGGACGGGGGAGGTCCTGAGGCGGTTGAGCAGGTTGTCACGGCGTTCTTGGATAGCTTTGGGGGAGTCGGCCCAGAAGGCACAGTTTTCGGGGCCGGCTTTGTGGCAGGCTTGGTCGAAGCCGTCAAATATGGCGTCTGTGTCTGACACAAAATTTGCGTGATCAAGTTTGAACCAGTCGTGATAGTCGCAGTTCCCTACATGCACGCCAGATGGTCAGTTCCAGAGATATCTACATCTTAAGGCCACATCCCTCAAGACTCACCGTCACTGACCAGCCTCTCAACACGCTCGGGGTACAAGCCAGCAAAGACACCACCGAGTATAGTTCCGTAGCTGAAGCCCCAATACCGAAGTTTCTTGTGCCCTGTCTTGTTCAGTATCTCGAGCATGTCACGAGCGAGTGATGCCGTGCTAAGGTGTCTCATGATACCCGTCTCATTCATGGCCATTTCGCAGACCCCTGAGTACGCAACAGCACGAGCGTATGCGTCGTATATGACACCTGGGCGTTCATCAACGACGGGGGAGTCTTGCAAGGACCACAGCCTGCGCTTCTGAGATGAGCCCCAACATTCGACGCGGGGAGTTGAGACGCCAACTACAAGTTTAGAACGTGTTAGAAGCGGGATGATGTAAAACTTGGGGGTTTTCTGAGATATTTCAACCTACCACCTCGAGGATCAAAGCTGATAATGTCCTAGGCGTCGTTAGATTCTATAAATGACGGGAAAGGCTTGTCTGAAAATCGACTTACATGGTTGTCACCCACTATGGTCTGGAGTAGATGACCAGACTTTTGGACGAACCGAACTCCCGATCCTCCGGGCCCCTTCTCCAGTTAGCCACATGAAATTGAATCCCTAGCCCCCAATCTAGAAGCAGAGAGTAAGACGTACACCAGGGTTGACAAAGACGGGAGAAAAGACTTTATCCTTGGTCTTTGCCGCCAGCCGTATGACTCCCAGCACAACACGTTGTTCTTCAGTGGGATCAAGCCAATCCATGGGCACCTACACAGCATCCTTCGATTAGCAACAAGGCACAAGTCGCAGGAGATGTCAACTCACGTCGAGTCTCGCACACTGAAACTCGCCATAACATGGTTCCCACTTCAAGTCCCGACTTGGCTCGAGCTATATAGATCGAACATCAATCAGTAACAATTCCTCAACAAAACCATCACACGATTCGGGAAAATCTCACATCATTCCAACTCCAAGGCTTCTTCTTATCAGGTCCACCCAACGTCGGGTGTGGCCTTCCGTGAAAGAAAGACACCAGAGAAACTGCAGCCAAGAGGCCTAGAAACACAGCGAACTTGGACCTCGAAGACTTCTTGGGGCCCTTTCTCAGCAGAAGAGGCCTCGCCTCATCCGCTTTCTTTTCATCCATGGTGACGATGGAGAGGGGGGGAAAAGGGAAAGAGATAAGAGAGAACCTGCACAGGGCTGGAGAAAGAGGTGTAAGAAATTCCGGGGTAAAAAGAAAGGAAGGTGAGTGAGAGTGTGAGTGAGAGCGATAGAGGGAAAAAAGCAATTATCACATAAAAAGCCGGGGCAGCTTGGCTTGTGCTACTATCTCGATTTCGTTGGCTTCTTTCCGTCTAGTAACGGCCTCTTTAACAAATCTCTCTCTCGATGGCTCACCGTCAACAAGAGAGAGGGAAAAAAGAGCGAAATCCAAGGGTCTAACAAGGGGACCAAGGCGACAGAAATACGGCACACGCTCTCTCCCACTATCACACATCACTCACCAAATCAAGTTTCGCCAGAAAGCCCGTTCCTAGCCCTCCAATCCATCCTAATTCCTTCTACCTACTCCCCCATTGACCCGAAAAAACGTGAGACATGCATATTGATAAGGTCCCCCCCCCCTCCCCGGCCCGGCACCAAAACGGCCAGCGGGCGTTGTTGACAGCAAACCACCACCACCACCACCCCGGGACGCATGCAAGACGAACAAAAAAAAAAGAGGTCGGGGTGTTATTTTTCTCCTTCTTAGTCTGTCCAACCACAGGATAGCGGATTTGCAATCCCTCGCCGTGGACAGGAGGGAAGGGGGGACGGGAGAGGAAGGGATTGGTCGAGGGACAGATGTGAGACGGGATGTGATCATGAGGGTGAAAACAGAGTCATGGGATTCGATTAGGGGTCATTGCAAGGGCCAACAAAGAGACAGAGAGGTCAACACCGCAGATCAAGATTGCTTCGACTACCTTTAGTTATCCTGACTCGTTCCACGATACCGGTTCCACGAGCCCTCCCAGACCAGAGTCTTAGCGTATCTCCCCCCCCTTCCCTCCCCTTCCCTCCCCGCATTTCTGTCCCCTGTTTGATAACGAAAGTGTCGGAAACCGGAGACTCGGCAGTGAGGGACAGGAGAAGCACGGTCGTCGGTCGTGATGGTGGCATGCTACTGCTCCCTCTGTTCATCCAATCACCACTGTCGAGTTACCAACAGCCTCGTCAAGTGAGCGAGATCCCCATGTCAACAAACTCCGAGTAAGGACTACTGCAAGCGAGACAATCAGACACACCACCAAGTTACCTTGTTGTGGAGGACAACTCTCAACATGTTGGTCGTCTCCTCTCTCAGTGTCTTGTGTCGTCGTGCGTGACTCTCTATGGAATTATTCCCAACGCCGTGGTATGCCTTCGAAGCAGAAACACCCATAACGCCCGCCCCCATGTGTCCGTCGTCGTCTCTGACCGGACAAAGTAACAACTTTTTTGTTGGCTTCTCCTTCGTCGAGTCCCCTGTGTCCAAAGCCCATCGAGTCAGACAGAACCTGCCATGAACAAAGAATGCCTACTCGGCGTCCATGTCCATGTCCAGGTCCTCGTCGAGATCTTGACCCTCCTCATCCTCGTCGTCATCGTCGTCGTCCGCCCCGTCATCAGACACACCATCCATACCATCCTCCTCATCGTCGTCATCCCCACCATCAACCTCCAGCGCAATCGCAACCCTCTTCTTCTCCCCACCAAACGCCTTGACCTTCTCCTTCTCCACCTCCACCTCTTCAATCTCCTCTTCCGTCATACCCATCTCCCGCAGGCGTTTCTTCTCACTACCGCGCATTCTCGGCAGCAGGTGCTCATTCTCAGCCACCAGCTTGCGGGCCGTCGCCAGCTCGCGCTCTCGCTTGCCAGCCATGCGCTTCTTGTAGAAGACGCGCTCGCGGCGTGATCGGATCTCGGACACACGCTCCATAGCCTTGAGCGTCTTGGCCATGAGGTCGCGGTCGTACCGGATGGGGACATTGCGGCGCGCCGCGAACTGAAGAGTCGAGTCGACCGTCATTTCCTTGCCCGCGGCCTTGCGGAAAGCCTTGGTCCACTTGAGCTTTCGGGGGTTGCGCTTCATCTTGAACTGTTGTTGTGAATCTCGTTAGTGAATGGTTCCCATAGATTGTCTTCTCATCCTCCTCATTGGGTTATCTATCGTGTGAGACGGACGTTCTTATGGCATTTGCTGCGACAGAATCGGAAGACGCGCGCATCGTTGCGAACGAAGGTGATGCCCTTGCTCGGATATGCAGGGCGACTGCAAAAGTAACAGGTTTCGATTCTAAAGTAATTCATGCGTTAGCCATGATTCCTGTCCAAGCACATTGGGGACGGTAGAGCTCTGAGTTGCGCCGCTGTGTCCTGGAAAAGCCCAGGCTTCCACAATTCAGTGCAGCTTCAAACTAGATCCCTCCTTCAGTATAGATCAGTAGCAACTTACCTCATCTTGCCTTAGGTGGTCGAGTCTTCAAGACCCAAAAACAGCTTCAATGCTTCTTTCCCACCCCGGCTGGATGAATACCGACTTTTTTTCTGTCTCAACCACCCTCCAAGATTTTTTTTCTTGACCAGCCCACCGGATTGTGGGTCCTTCTACTTATCGATAACAACCGCGGAGAAACTGATATCCCGACGCCACCCTCCGACCCGCGCCGGCGCCGGCAGGTTCTGGAAAACTTCAGCACCCCCGAATTGCCGACCCAAAAGTTCGGCATCTCCCCTCCCAACAACCCACCCTTGCGCAAATCACCAATTCCCGTTCATCGTCAATCATGGCTTCTGTTTTTGCTTGGGGCGCCGGCGCTGCTGCCGCAGCATTCCTCGTATGTCCCAATCCTAGATACCCTTCTTCCTCAATATCGACACAATATCTAACAACTCCTTCAGGGAAGAGCCGGTCTCGTCGCATGGCGACGTTCGCGTGGTGGCGTCGGAGCCATGGGCAAGGCCTTTTACAAGGGCGGTTTCGAGCCCAAGATGAACAAGAAGGAGGCTACGCTCATTCTGTCCCTCAAGTATGTTCATCCACCTCTTCTCAATGCGCCTCCCGCCTTGTACTTACACCACACCCCAGCGAGCGCAGCATCACCAAGGACAAGGTCCGCAAGGCCCATCGAACCCTCATGCTTCTCAACCACCCCGATCGAGGCGGCAGCCCGTACTTGGCGACTAAGGTCAACGAAGCCAAGGAGTTCCTCGACAAAAATCCCTAATCCGACACAATCCTCGTATTGTCGACCATGCTACGTAACTGTCCGTGAAAACGGAGTGCGCGAAACACTATAAAAAAAGAAAAGTTCCGACTTGGGGGTGTATCACCATGTGTGTATTGACTGTACACTACTTGTTTCCATAGCGATGGCGTTTTGTGGTTTATAGGGAAGCTCAAGAGAGTAGAGTGGCGGGACCGGGACGCAGTTGGACCAGCTTGGCTACGTTCTTGTACAAAATACAGGGCCACAAGAGGCCTTCTCTCTTCTCATTCCCTTCTCTCGCCTGCCCCTCTGTGCCCTACCTCTCAGTCGACGTCGACGAGCGTTCCTGTTTTCTTGCTGTTCTCCCCACGGCTCCCCTCAACCGCTATCCCGAGCATGGCACAGAGTGTATAGCGGGCATCGTTGCCAGCGTTGTGGAGATTCTTGCTGATGATACCAAGGTCGGAAAGCAGCTTGATCAGCCCGCGCCCGTTCTTAGACTCACGCCACGCCTGGTCAAGGTTCTGAGTGTCGACTTGCTCGATTAGATTCTTCAGGGATAGCAGGTCGATGCCCAAGCTCGATAAGTACCGGATGTCCTGCTTGATATCGTGGCCCACGAGGACAATATTCCGAGATTCTTCGAGGTATGGGTTCAGAATAGCCATGATTGCCTCTCCAATGTCGGCCTTGTGCGGGAAGATGCTTGTCCTATGACTTGCTCAGTATTCAGTTGCCAGATCTCCCCAAAGCGGCTTCTTACCCAAAGTCGAATGCATCTGGACATCCCTTGACCCACTGCTGGTTCCTCATTCCGGCATATTCCCATATTCTGAGGTGATGGCATTTCATGCTTGGCCACCAGTCACGACCGACCAAGCCGGGTTCAACTCCTCGGATGTCCCTGGTATCGAGAATGGCCAAGCCAATCTCGGAGATGGGGTTTGGTGCCCGTTCGATCGCCTCTACGTCGACACAGACAAAGACGGCATCCCAACTGGCCGCCTCACCCTTGAGACCCAGGTATCCCTGTGTGTTGCGGAGCATCTGCTGTCGGTGCCGCTTATGCCTGGCCGCTTTCTCGGGATCGCCCTTCCTAATGAAGAAACCGGTCTTAACGGTCTTCATTTTGGTCATCCATTGATCCCGATTCTCCTGTGAGGCTGACTCAAAGGTCTTGATGTCCTCGGGATGGATCTGGGGCCATGGTCGAACATCGAGGCCCGTCTCGTCCAAGGATCGTCTGAGGTACCGTGGTCGTGGAGTTCCGCCCTCACCGAATTTCATGTAGAACTTCCCGAGATTATTTCCAGTAGGAATTCTCAGGGAGATTTCCAGCTTTGAGTTGATATCTTCTAGGAATAACTCAAACTGGGCTGTCGGCACCAGGAGGCACGGATCCCGAGAAGGCTCATTGGGGTCGTGTAGGTAGAAGCTGAGATAGGTAGGTCATCAGGATCAGATCACACTAAATAATGAGCGAGGATTGGGATGAAAGGAACTTACAAGTCCCATGCTCTGCCCAAAAGGATCTTGTTGAAGTACGGCCTGGCCTGTCGCGTTGTTAGTAAAGTGAACCTGACTAAACAATGTTCTCCTCTCGTCATGAATCATCAATACACACCAGAGGCCTGTTCGCCTTGCCGATGAAACGGTCAGGATATGTCAACATAACCTTCAGTGGGCAAAAATCAAAGGTCTCATCAAGAGGTTCCCCGGTCCGAAAGCTGGAACAGTCAAAAGCACGCTTCTCTCGTCTCGCCAGGTTCCGTTCATTAGCGAGTCTGTCGGCTTCAGCACGCCGTTTTGCCATCTGCTCCGGACTGGGCCACATCTCCTCCATGCTCCAGGGATCGAATGGCTTCGACTCGCCGCCCTCTCCAGAGCCGCTTCTCATCGCATCTTCGCTCTGTTGCGCATTCTGTGCCGGTTGATCAACCAGCTTGACGCCCTGGCCCAGGATGTCCGCTAGCTCCTCAAGGCGTGCCTTGAGCGCCTGATCAGACATTGGGAAGGTCTAGAAAACAAATGACGCTACAGAAAAGTCGCAGAGAATTCGAATGGTCGGTCTGCCTCTACTTATGTTATTATTATCGGCGGTGCTTGATGAAAAGGTGAGGCCAGCGTGCAAGTGAAATGGTGGGATGAATGGTTCGAGGATGAGTGTGTTTGAAAGAAGGAACGGTGCACGCGGACAGGCTTATGAGGTGAGTTGGAGAAGGTGAGGCTGATGGGAAACACAACATCAAATCCGCCTTATTTAGGTAGGAACAGACTAAGCAAACAAAAGGCGTGATTCACGGTCGCTATCTGCGAAATGGGTAGCAAATGAATGACCATCTGTGGATTTTTTTGGATTTTTTTTTCTTTAACAGATCGCGCCTATTTTGGCTTCTACATCCTTTCCTTCGCCACGTATCGTGTAGTACCGAGTTAGTAGTATCTGGATGTGCAACCAAGACCATCCAACCACAACAGATAGAACCAATTAAAGTCGCACAAAGAATGCAAGCAAACACCAGCAACCTTGATGCATTGGACTAGGATAAAACAACAACAAAAAGCCGCCGAGAAAAAGTACAAAGCACAAAACACGTGGCGATATGTACAAACAGACGAGGTGACAATCAGCAATCACCGTGCCTTGTAGAACTGTTTCAATCGTCAGCAGCCAACTCATCCGACAATCCAATCTGCAACTCGGGAACGGAAACTCACCTCTTCTCCCTCCTCCAGCGTCACATCCGAAACCTCTGATTGCTTCTTGTCAATCAAGCCCATTCGCGACCATCGCATCTTGAACCAAAAGTCTCGCCTATCTCCTCCAAGCGTACCCGAAAGAAGCTGCTTCTTCGTGTCGCGCGCAAAGGTATTGTACAGCCCAGGCTCCTCCAGGTTGATCAGCTCCTCTCGCATCACGCCCATACACTCCATTGCACGGGGGTATTTGCTATCACCAAAGCTTTCCGTAATGAGTGTCGTGATGATTGCGCCCATCTGTTTTGCGGCATCCTCGATCTCCGAGAGGTCGTCTGTAGATGCGAGAGCTCGCTTAAAGTCGGGAACAGCGTTGTCGGGGTCGATTTCGCCCTTCGTCTCCTCTCCAAGCAGGGCATCCACATCGAGGCCGGATATAGGCTTCACAGCGTCCCTACCGCGCTTGCCCTTCGCCTTGGGCGGAACTGTTTCCATGTCAATACCAAATTGCATGCGATTCTCCCGCCAAACTTACCCTTCTTGACCTCAGCTGCCTCGATAAGAGCATCCACCTTGCCCTGAACCATCCCAATTAGGTCCTCCGGCGGAGACGAGAAGCGCATCAGGATGGATGGAGTCTCGGGAACCGGCTTTTCCGGATACACTGCACGCGACTTGACCGCATGATTGATGCGGTGGATCGTTGGGTTGTATGTGTCGTCAATTGGCACGTACTCTGCCGGGTCGCTGCTCACAAAGTCAGTTAAAGTCGTCACCGTGAAAGCGTCAGGCATACCCCTCATCATCAATGCCATATGTAGACAGATCCATAGCATCGACATAGTCGCTCATGGCTTCGTTGAGTTCATCCGTTGGGATGAAGCGGTGCTTCGTCAACGTTTGACCACTGACAGTAATAACCCGATCCAGTGGCGGAAACTGGTAGCTCCGAATGTCTTCTGCGAACGGTAGCGGAATATCGTACAGGCACTCCATGCCAGGCTCCATTCCCGGCGCCATCAGCACCAATTGAGGGTCCTTTCCATCCTTAGGCACGATCCGAGCGATCGCATATGACTCAAGCTCGGAAAGTGCCCAAACGAGCGAGGAGAGAGCGATTGCTGATTTTGCATCAAACTTGCGGGCCATAGTGATGCATGTTTCCCCCAAGTTTAGGACAGGTTCGTACTAGTCGGCGTCAGTGGACTTGGCGATAGTCGGGGGGGTTTGCCGGCATCCTACCTTGGAACATGGAATGAACCCCACGATGGAGAAGCTCTTTTGCGTCTCAATCTTGGTGATGTTGTGGTCGGACTCGCTAATGTGCACCGCTGTCCGTCCATACTCATAACCCTTGGCAAGCGAGTCAAACTCAACGTCCCGCTTACCACCAGGGGCGTCTGGGTCGTTGACTTTGTAGGATCGGGCCTGCTTGACGGCAGAAAACTCGACGCCCTCCATCTCCTCGCCTTCCATCATCTGCGTGGACTGAGATCCCTGGCCTTGCTCGGTCTTGATTACAACAGTGCTCGCTGTCAAGGGCCTGGCAAGGTGAGTTTTGAAGTATCTTTCGACATTGATGCTCATAGCGGCGGGGAAGGTAGTCGGGTCTCCTAGAGTGAGAGCGCCGTCGAAGGTCTTGTATGGCTTCACTGACTTGACTCGTGGTGTGTCGAGCTCGTCGATGGCCTCTGCGATGGTTGCGAAGATGCCATTTTCGCAATCTTCAATAAGTGACTTGAGTGTCTTCTCATTCTCTTCCTAAAATTTGTGTCAGATTGATATGGCTGCGCTTCAGAGAACGCTGCTCTTACTTTTGCCCCTGGCTTGTCCTCCTCCTTGAAGCCATATTCGAGATCATCAAAGTCGACGCCCCTTTGTCATATTAGCAAAACACGGGAGATTGAAGGGGGTCAACTTACAAGACAGTCAGCTCGATCTTTGAATCGTTCATCTTCTTCGAGATATCTCCGATATCCTCAGCATCAATGGCACCCTGGCCATCGGTGATCAAAACGATCTTCCGCTTCCACTTGAGCTTCTTGGTAAATGTGTCTATCATGTCCACAGCCACGACGATGGCCGAAATTGCATCACCTGACCATGTATCGCTCGGCTTTATCATCGATTGTAAGCTCCTCAAGGACGTCATTGTCATGGGGCCCAATTCCTGGAGTACGGAAATGTTCTCGTACCCGTCATCGTCCTGGAGCTTGTTGTTGGTCTCATCAGTCCTCAAGCCTAGCACGCCCACGCACAACGTCTTACGGCTCGCAGCCACGATGTCAGTGATCTTGTCCCACACATATCGCATACTCCAGTCCATGTCAGACTCCGATCTGCCACTATGAGTTTGGGCCATGGTAGAGCCCATGTCCAAAATGAACACGGTAGCTTCCTTTTCCGCCATCTTGATGCCGATATTATGGGGGTGAAGGATCTAAAACGGGAGGGCTAGGCTTCTTCAGGGGGGGTTGGAAAAGAAGAAAAAAATCCCCCTTCTCGTCAAGGGGCAGTCTGGCTTTTAAAGTAGTTGCCAATTATGACTGCTTTCTCTTGGTGAGTCCCTGTCTTGATTAGGCAGAAGAGTACAATGAGGTGAGCGGAAGGCAGTGAGATGAGACTTCCCCACAAACGCGTCCGTGCCGCGAATCCACGTGATCGTCCCATGACCTCATGGAACCGGGGTGCATTGGGCTATTTGTGATGCGGCACCGCCAAGCTTGGGGTGTCGAGAACTTCAATTATCATTGCAAAGCTCTCACCACTTCGTGTCGAGGCATCACAATGGCGAGCACAGTCAACGCAGTTGTCTTTTCGGTGGCCCCTTACCACATCCTCTCGTAAGTCTCTGCGAATTGAGCCGACCATTCCGGGACACGACTGATATCGCGGCAGCTACGGAACGCTCCTTGGGACATCCTTTTTCCACGTATGGATAGACTTAGGACACACGATCCTTCTTCACCAACCAATTCTGGCATGCTAATCGCATAGTAGACCTTCATCAATGGCATCATCATGATCCGGACGGTCGATCGGGCCGCCTTCTCCGCAATCCAACAGAAACTGTTTCCCATCTACTTTGGCATGCAGACCGTCATTCCCGCTCTCCTCGCCCTGACATTTCCTGGAAACTCGCTCATCGGCCTTCCCAGTGGTCTCCACGGCCTCCTTACCGAGTTTGCCAGGTGGCATTCGCTAGTTCCGATTGCAACCATGTGGTTCACCGGCTTCGTCAACTTTAGCATTCTTCTCCCTCTGACAACCGAGACTATGAAGCAGAGACGCGGTCAAGGTACGTAGGACATGCAATTTCTACTTGGATGCGCACTAAAACAATGTGCAGTCAAGCGAGATGGCAAGGAGTGGTTTGCAGAAGGCCCCCACTCGGATGAGATGAAGGCTTTGAATAAGCAATTTGGTATCTTGCACGGCATCTCTTCTCTGGTCAACCTCATAACATTTTTCTCGGTTGTGGCATACGGATTTACTCTCGGCGGTCGCATCCTGTCGGTCGCAGACCTTGCTTGAAATCCCCCCTCGGACCGGTTGTATAGTGTACATAAAAGTCCCCCAATCCAAGACTCAGCTCGCTCTATCGAATCTTTTCCACTCTGCAAACTGGTGGATTCTCCGGTCCTTTCGCCAAGCACGCTGTAATTCTGTCACAAGGACATCGTTCATTCGTAAAGTCGTAATCCGTTCCACGGATGGGTATCCTCTCCTCCAAAGGATGATGCGCCAGCTAACGTTGAGACGCACAAACGCAAACCCCTCTCCACCGGTTGGATCTGGGAAGAGGCGAAGCATCAGGGGCCTCAGGGTCTCCAAGGGCCGGTGCTTGTAGGGAGGCGGGTATGCAGAGCAAGCAGGTGCTCTTTTGCTGCCTGGATCTCTTCCTCACGCCGCTTCTTGGTCGCCTCGTGATCGATAGCAGGCTTCACTCTGCGCTGGTTGGCCTCCACCTGGCCCCGGAAGGTCCAGCGACCAGGTTGGCGATCGAGCATGGCCTGGACGTCGAGCTGTTCAGACGGCTTGGGGAAGTCCCGGTGTAGCGCGGGGACGGGCTTGGAGCCGACCTGCAAGCCGACCTTGGAGGTATCACGGCCCTCTGGTTGTTCCACCTTTGCGCCAGGAGTGGGAATAGGTGAGGAGGATGAAGATGTATTCTCGCTACCAGTGGTGCTGGAGAAGTAGCCGCTGGCGTTGTCACTGGTGTTGTCGCCGGTAAGCATTGTCGAGGCCTTGTCCATCGTGAAGAAGGGTTCCCGAATTGTATTGTATTGTGATGTTGTGGTGGTGGTTATGGTGGAAAGTGTGTGGGATGGATGATTGTGACGATGATATTAGAACAGGTTGAAGATGGTAACTTGAAAGGACGGTCACAAGGGGACGTCGAAGGGGTTGAGCTCTATATATAGTAGGTAGGTAGGAGTGAATTGGTCAGGGGGAACTGCGACGGGAGGGAGGCGACTTCCAGGTTGACTTTATGCAGGTTTGCGGTAAAGAGGGGAATTAATTTTCTTTGTTTGCGGGTGAAGGGACAATGGCACTCCTTCCTGCTGCGGTTATATGTCGCGTGCCCGTGCAGATTTGTTGGCCTCGGGCTGGCTCCGAAAGCTACGACACTCAAAGGTCGAATTGGAGATGAGGAGAAGGTTCAAAGCTGAAAGGTCAAACAAGGATTTTCCCCGACATGAGATGCCAACTCAGGACGTACGTAGGTAGGGTAGGTAGTACGATCCACGCGATCGCCCGGACGGGAGTTTTGATACAGACCTGAACCTTACTACTCTACTCACTGACTGACCTGTAGGTGCTCCGTAGTTACTAACCCACTGGGACTCACCTGGGTCGGTCTGGCCCCAATGTCCAATGTCCCCCTGTCCCGAGGTACGGAGTGCTAATATTATAAAGTACGTACGGAGTACGTTGTCGAGGTTTCCACTTGGGATGGGGGATGGCTTCTTAGCTTCAGGGTCCACGGCGCCACGCTCAACACGGAAGCTCCCACGCCTCGCTTGGATGACATGGCGGTGAAGTTTCGTATCCTCCCTCCCTCCCTCCCCCCGTGGGATGGAGCCGTTGATGAGCGACTAAGTAACTAGTCCGGGGGGGAATCCGCGTTCCGTGGGAAAGATTCGCATTGTGTTGGCCATGTCGTTCGAGATAGAGCCGCCCGATGACAACAGCGGCTTGACATTACTCGTGGGGGCCCGAGACTTGTCTCAATTAGTTTGAGCCAATGGCGTATTCCCCGTTGAGTCGATCACTTTGAGTTGTTCTAGTGTGTGAGTGTCAAGGGACCGGAGTTGGCCTCGGTCGCCAAGCGATGTCGCTCTCCCGCACGTCAAGGGGGAGTCGGACTGGGAATAACAGGCCTCGGTGTGCTGATCAACTCTCCGACTCGCAGGTTCAACGTAACGAATGCTGCCGGATGCTGCTTCCGTCTGGGTCCCTCTTCTGCTGCTGTGATGTCAGCGGGGATTGCCAAGGGCAAACCAACGTGTCGGGATGGTCCTGGAATTGTGGGCGTGCGAGACATTGACGAACGCTTCAGGTCTAGGCTACCCTATACTTGCGAGCTGAAGTGTGATGAGCAATGCAATGTCACCTATCATGTCTTAAAGCAGTCTATATGATGCTGGAGGGTTCCATTGCATGTTCGTTTCTCTCTCTGGGAGTTTAAGAATAAAAAAATAACTGTACGGAGTAGGAGATTGCTTACAGAAGAAGGTACAATATGCATGATAAAAAGAAATATTATCCAACATCAGCCATCATTCCAAGTGTCGACCTACACCACCAAGAGTCAACCTTCCACCGATATTTTTCTCCCTACACACTGTGCGAAATTTACAAAACCAACAGATAGATATCCAAACTTTCAATGCAGTGCAATAAAGTATGAGGAGGAAGTAAAAAAAAAAACTTTGGTCATGATGGGAGATGCTATGCGCTTCAGTGAGAAAGAAGCCGCCAAGGTAGTCTGTCTGTCATGACTAAGCTCCGCGAATGCAGTTGAGATCCTAAACCACCATCCATCCACCTAGCAACCATTCAACACCACGATAAACGATTATTCATCTAAGGGTCTGTTCATAAAATTACAAGATTTCAACTCAAAAAAAAATGGCGTCCGAGCCCAAGTACCTTAGCGGCGATGCTGCCGGAATCAATGAGTTCATCGACAAGTTCGACGTGAGTGATTTATGCATCACTCAAAAAGTCTCAATTCTAATTCTGGAGCCAGGTCTTTCTCCTCGACTGCGACGGTGAGCTGAAATGAGACCCAAGAGGCGGACCAGAGACTTAATGGCATAGGCGTTCTATGGTCGGGTGACCACGTGTACGACGGAGTTCCAGAGACCATCGCCCTCCTCCGATCAAAAGGTTGGTCCAAATCTGGTGATGACCCCTCCTTAAGGACAATATCTCACACACATCCCAAAGGCAAGAGAACCGTCTTCGTAACAAACAACTCGACAAAGTCCCGTGACGAGTATCTCAAGAAGCTCACCAACTTGGGCATCCCCTGCGAGATCGACGATGTCTTTGGCTCCAGTTACTCCGCTGCCATCTACATCTCCCGCATCCTCAAGCTCCCCGAGGGCAAGCACAAAGTCTTCGTTATTGGCGAGGGAGGCGTCGAAAAGGAGCTCAACTCCGAGGGGATTCCGCATGTTGGTGGCACAGACCCCGAGTTCCGCCGCGATATCACCCAAGAGGATTTCAAGGGCATCGCCGATGGTTCACTGCTTGACCCCGAGGTCGGCGTCGTGCTGTGTGGACTGGACTTCCACATCAACTATCTCAAGCTTGCACATGCCATGCACTACGTAAAACGTGGTGCCATCTTCCTCGCCACAAACACTGACTCGACTTTGCCCATGCATCACGACTTCTTCCTGGGCGCCGGATCCGTGCATATCCCCGTTGTGCATGCCACGGGGAAGACGCCCCTGGCGCTTGGAAAGCCTAGCCAGGCTATGATGGACGCCGTCGAGGGCAAGTTCCAGCTCGACCGGGCCCGGACGTGCATGATTGGTGACCGACTCAACACCGACATCAAATTTGGCATCCAGGGGAAGCTGGGCGGCACGCTACACGTCCTGACTGGCGTCCACAAGAAGGCAGACTGGGACAAGGAAGACGCCATTGCTGTGCCTTCTTTCTATGCCGACAAATTGAGCGATCTCCGACTGGGAGCTTGATAGAATAACTAGATAACCATACATGTATAGATGACTAGACCTGAGCCATGATCTATTATTTGGCTTTACTCGAACCATGACGCTGTATCCAATGTTGCCCATGCCACCTCCTCCAGACACGTGCGAATGATAGACACCTGCATTGAGTCCATGTATGCCGGTTCCTTTACTTCTGCTTCTGCTTTTGCTGCTGGCGCTTCGCCAACTCGCTAGTGCGGATGATCTTGGGCTGCCGGATGGGAGTCTTGTATGGCCAGATCGTCTTGGGGAAGAACATGCCAACGTGCCGCTGATACGCTGTGTACTCGGGATACTTGCCGGCGGTGATTACTTCCGTAAGCCAAGTTGAGCCCTGGAAGAGAAGGATCAAGGCCCCGGAGCCAGCAAAGGTCCAGCTATACAGGTTTTTCGTGGCGTAGCAGCTCCACTGGTAGAGCACGAACCAAATCATCTGCTCTGCTAGGAAGTTGGGATGTCTGCTGTAGGCCCACATTCCATAGGCTATGAAGCCTCGGTCAAGATCGTCCTGCTTGAAACCATTGGGAACCTTTGCATCCTTCAAATACTGGTGCTTGGCGGTTTGAAAGGCTGCATGGACGTTAGAGGACTTCAACTTGAGCTTGGAACAAAATACTTACTCCACTGCTGACCGTCGCTGATCCATTCGCTGAGGATTAAGGCGAGTACAATCGCGAAGTAGGAGATATCTGCTAGTGTAATCTCCTTATCGAACTGGGTAGAAAGAAGGATTGCGTATGGGGGAGCGCAGGAAAAAGCAAAGAGCAGAACGCTTTGAATGAAGGAGATGAAGGTGACGTTGAAGATGAACCATACTGGTCCAGGGAGGTGGCTCTTTACAATTTCCCTGGAAGGCGTAAGCTGACGTTTTACCAAGTCTTGGATGTGTATATCGACATACCATCTGTAATCTTCAGAGCCGATGTTGTAACCACCCTTTCGCCAGTAATTATAAGTCAAGCGGCACTAAATCAGCAGTTAGCCAACTCTGTCTTGCCGAATCTAAAACCGAGCCAACCTACACTCCAGACCGTTGTGGCTGCGGCAATCAAGTCAATGCGGGAGTGCGGAAGCCCAGTGAGGCGAGCCCAAATGGCGAGATGGACTACATAGAGATTGGGAAGAATACTCCACAAGCGATCGACCTGGGAGTAGTTCCGATTGATCTCGGAGACAACGAGAAATCCAAGGCCAAAGACGAGTGATGCCGCGAAAGCCGAAATGAGCGGATTGGTCTCGACATACAACTGCTTCAGCCCCTCAAGGCTGGCAATGTTGTCGAGGATCTGCTCAGGAAGAGCATAGAGCTGAGGGAGGAAGGGTTCGACTGTCTTTGCATAGTCACCACAGTCCTCGAGGGACTTGAGAAGTGGAAGAGCCATTGCGACGGCAGGTGATGAGGACGCCAATGCAACGAGGACCTGAGACTGAAGGCACTGGTCGGTTGATGTAGATGTTTAAAAAAACAACCTGCATTTGGTAACGTCATAGACATGATCGACTGAGGCTAGGGAAGTGACATGCGCCACTTGGGGGCTTGTTTGTGGGGAAGAAATCGTCCAGGCAGCGGATGGAGCCGCTGTGGCTCAAAAGAACTCGTTTAGTTAAATTTCAACGTCAACCTAAATTGACGGAATGCACAAAGGGACTTTATTTCTTTCCTCTTTATCCTTCTTTGTTCCGTCAACGCTAAGCAGTGTAAAGTTCCAGTACTGCCATTCGTTGGGCCTTAGCCATAGGAAACTAAAAGCCGTTGCGTCAAATCACGACGATGTTGTTGCGCTGCACTTGAAGCATCTGATAACAACAGCTGGGGGGAGCAAGGCGGGCATCCGTATTCTCTCCGGCGCGACGCGTTGTCGCCAACTC
>JABFFI010001314.1:0-39858 GCA_013623725.1 Fusarium robinianum
AGGAGGGGCAGGATGGATGATCATGACAGGGGGGAAAGCGTGTAACTCACCACACCGCCGTGGGAGACGAGACCGCAGAGATGGAGGCGACCATTGCCGGCAGCGGCGCTCTGGAAGGTGTTCTTGATGACCTCGTTGTCGTTGAGCTCGTCGTTCTTGATGGTCTGGTCGATACGGACGACGTCCTGCCAGACAACCCGGCCCGCTCCGATGTTCAGATGTCCAACCTCGGAATTGCCCATGAGGCCCTCGGGAAGCCCCACCGCCAGCGACGAGGCATCGAGGGGCGCGAAGCCGTTGGGGTCCTTGGAGAGCTCATCCATGACGGGGGTCTCGGCGGCGGTGATGGCGTCGCCATCCTTGGGGCTGTCCTCGGAGGCGATGCCCCAGCCATCAATGACGACTATGCGAGCGCAAGAACAGCATGATTAGCCAAGATAGCTCCAGATTGATGTAGATGAGGATGAGAATGGAGCGGGAAATGGTGGTGGTGGTGAAGGAAGGTAGGACGACGTACTGAGGCAGGCCTTGTGATCGGGCGTGATAGACATGATGTCTATTGAGACTTGTTGTTAAGCTATACTTCTTTGAGGAAGAAGGGAATGAAGAAGAAAGAGAAAACGGTCAAAGGAGGAGGGAAAGGAGAGGTAAAATACGGAGGAGGTAGGCCATGGGGGGGTTAGAAGAGAATCAGGCGGAACGAAAGCCTGTCATAGCGAACCTTTGCTCGCGCAAGCGCATGGAAATCTGCGGCACCAAAGCACCTGCATTTCCGTGTCCTCTGACCAATCATTATGGGTTGCTCTCACACGTCAGATCCACAGTCGGACTATCAGACTATCAGACTATCAGAACATTTGTGCATTGGCAGATATGTTCCTGAAATCTAGACAGAGTACAGAATATAAAAGATCTAACTAAATTTTAGCTGCAAGATTTTATACTAATTCACCATCTGTTACGGTAAAACTGTACATTCAGATTTACCCAAGAGTGCCAGCTCGTCGTTGATGCCAAATATCAAAAGTCCATCGAGACCTGACACTCCATGTCGCTCTTGACATTCATGACATCTACCTCCAGATCACCAACTCATACGTACCTAATATCGGAGCTCGCCTGCAGTCTCCCACTTTGCTATAGCACCGTTCGTTGTTTTAAAAGAGGATGATTCTTCATTGTTAGTCCATCGTAGCTTGGTAGGTAGGAGCTTCCTCTGTATTGGCCGTGCGTATACACAGTGTGCCTCCAAGCAGCACGTACCTCTATCGGCCGACCACATGTCGATTGGACCACCTCCCGAATGCGCGTTATATGGATAGATCCTTTATAACTCCATTCATTCTTCATTTTGTTTTTGAAAAATATATTATAGCTTTAAATCAGCCTACTATTAGGGAAAAAAGCAGCCTAACATATAAGATAAAAAAACATAAAATAAAGACATCATACCTACCCACTTTGACGGACGATTTCACATTGCACTCTCGAGCTACCCTTGAAACCACGCCAGTCATGGTGGGGTAAAAACTATGCTTCCATGCACACTGTACGGAGTACCCTCAACGCCCACCCAACAACTACGGCTCATCGGCCCAATCGATCTTCTCCATTATCCCACCACCTTCGATAAACCCTCGATAACATTACGGGAGTTTGCTGCAAGGCTGACAACATCCACCCGGTTGCTTCTCCCCCGTTCCATCGTCAACTCTATTCGTGCTCTCCCCTCTCTCCCTCGCCCTCAGCCTCTATTCCCGTCTTTCTGCAGATTGACCTAACAACCAAGCACGTGGTCCCGTAACCTCCTACAAACTAGCTTCCCCGGTGTCCATCATAAGCCCAAGCTTTCCTCCTCACAACCAACCTCACCGCGACTCCCCCGTATCTGACCACTTATCTCACCCACCCTCGTTTCCTCAATCTAAACCGCCCACCGCCCGTTCGCCTTACCCTCGAGCGGCAATCAAACCAGAAAACAAACCATAAAACGAACCATGCCTTCGTCATCAGGCCCACACCCGCTGGCCCTTCCGCCAGCCTTCTCCCCCGACACCCTCGACGCCCTCTCCGAGCTCTCCCTCGTGCTCGCCCGGGTCCGTGCCGGCATCCAATCCTCTGCCGGCATCACTACGGAGCCCGCCCCTGGTACCACCGGCACCAACGCACCTGGCGGTCCTACCCTCTCATTCAAAAATGTCCCGGGCGCCACCGATGGGCTCAAGCACAAGCTGCAGCGCGCCCGTGCCCAGGTCCGCGAACTACCAGATATGAACCGTACCATCTCCGAACAGAACGACGAGATACGCGATCTCGAGACTCGCATGGAGATGCAAAGCGCGCTACTTCAACGTTTGAGGAGCGAGGCGGCTGGAAGAGAGCGCAAGGAAGACCCAGACAAGATGCAGTCTTGAACGATCCTGTCACCAGAGTTCAGCGCTATCACCAGCATCACATCAGATGGCCTAAACGACAAAAAAGATAGCATCATAAAAAGGGGGGTTATCTCATTGCTTTCGCTCGACTATGGACAAATTCCCGTCCTCAAACACCCATATACCGAGACCCGAATAGGAACGAACTTCGAACTGCGAACTGTGATCCGACCTAGGCTCTGTCACCTTCGAGGAATCCCCAGCTTGTGCAGCGTTTCTTCGACGCTGACGCCAGGCTGGCCCGGAACGACCTTCCTCCACATCTCATCACTGAGTCTCTCCTCCTCGGATAGTGCGGTCCAGTTGGGGCTGTGGTCTGCTTTGAGCCACTTGAAATCGTCTACCTGATCCCACTGGTTCTCCGTCAATCCCTCTTCCTCCGTCACCTAGTTGGTTCTCTCGTTAGCAGAGCTAAGTTGTCAGGGAGGTCACGGTTGGACTCACATAAGCCTCCGGGAGCGGCGCAAATCGCATTCCCGAGCAGTCCTCGATGATGGGATGGGTGCCGCAGTGTAGGTAGATGTCAACGTTGCTGCACTCGTGAATGCGGACCTGTCTCGCTACAACGACCAAGGTGCTGTCCGATACACCTGTGATGTGGACGGGTCCATTAACCCGGCCCGCGACGATCAAGCTCTTGGAGATATCCTTGATGACAAGACCGGGGAACGGCGCCCCCGTCGCGGTCGGGATGGACATGTCGACGATGCATCCTTTCAAGTCTGTCAAGCTTCCGGAGGCGGTTGCCCGTGCTGCAGACGAGGGGAGGATGATGTGGAGGCCGTTATGGTTCGAGATGCCAATGTTCTTGGCGGCCGAGAAACTTGGCTTGCGGAGGGGCGAGGTGCTGGGCCGAGCCATCTCCTCATTGTAGTTCTTGTACTGACTCCGAGGGGGAAGCTCGCTCAGCGTATCCTCCTTGTTGGCTGTGGAAGGCTCCGTGGCAGTGGACATCGTATGCGTCTTGCGGGCAAGGCTACCGGGGTTCAGGCGCGGGTCGTTCTCGGGGGCGCCCATATCGACGTGGGCGGTCCTGCTACGACGGAATTGGAAGCGTGACTTGGGCGTAATTCTGGCGAGAGTCTCGTTAAGCTTGTCCTGCAGAGTTCTGATGGCCTTTTTGTTTCGAATATTAGCGGGGTCGGCGAGAATGGCAGCGATGCAATGCTGACCTCTGAATACTGCTTCCGATCATAAGAAGGAGTGAAGTCTGCGGCATCGGATACTTCATTTTGGAGCTTAGCGATGCCGGCAAGAATATGATCGATTGCCTCCTGGCGTTCGCCTCCTACATTGGCGATGGAAGGAAGCTGGTCGACGAGGTCCTGAAGAACTGCAGGGAGGGCAATGTTAGACTACAACCGATACTAGGAAGTGAAGGTTACCCTTGGATGCTCTCAGATGCTCTTACCAGTGACGCTCTCGATAAAATGGTGATAGAACCTCTGCTTGGGATCCATGGTAGCCCTTCGAAATAGGAATTGATGCGTAGCCGCCCACTGATTGTGAGGGTGTGTCTGTGTTTGAGCCTCCATTGCGGACATGGTTAATACGGGATCGTTGTCTAGGTAGTTGCTTCGTTTCCTCTCTGATTCCTTCCGCCTTTCTATTCTTGAAGGGGGAAGGGGGGGATTGAGTAGATACGGCAGGTAGGTAGGTGGTAGGTAGTTATGCTTGGTGGTTGGGCAAGTCGAGATGGGACAGAGAGGTGCAGATGGGAGGGACGTGGGATGATATGTAGGGGAGGCTGGCAGTGACTAGGTACGATGGGTGCAGTTCAAGTAGGTACACATTGCAATGCAATGGCGGCAGCAACAGCACTTGTGTCACAAGATCAACAAACAGATGTGATAGTTAGGCAGAGACGCAGAAAGAGGAGTGGATGATGAATGACGATCTCTATCCAAGGAAGGTGAACCATGCAAAGCAAGACGGTCCACAAGAGAGAGCAGGATGATTCAACTTGCAGAGCGACAATGACTTACCAGACAAGACGAGCGAGAGCCGCAGCAGGCGACGTTAATATGTATCTGGCGTAATATCCTTTGGCACGAACAAGCGCTCGTCCCTTGTCCCCGTCCGTTCACGGCTGTTCTCCCAGCCGTCGGCGTGAAATGCACGCACCGAGCTTCGTCGAGTCAGCAGCAGCTGGTGACGTCAATGCCACCTGATGGGTCGTGGCGTCCGGTGGACAAGAAGGGGAAGAGACGAGCGAGGCCGACCGAGGTCGCGATGGGGGGGGGCTTTGCTTTGGGTTGGTCGAGGTGGAGCAGGGGCTCTTTGATGCTTGTTGGTTGGGTGAGGTGAGGTGAGGGTGTGTTGAGGCGACGGCTCATGGGATATTTCGCGGGCGTTGCGAGTTGTCGAACGAGGTGGACGGAGTGGGAAGTGCGCTGCAGGCGTGGTGTTGTCGTCCCGGTCGTGGCACCACCTCCGCGACCACATTTGCCCATCGCG
The DNA here is from genome assembly GCA_013623725.1 of Fusarium robinianum. NCBI lineage: Eukaryota > Fungi > Ascomycota > Sordariomycetes > Hypocreales > Nectriaceae > Fusarium > Fusarium robinianum. Next base: position 4,893 of record JABFFI010001314.1, read on the forward strand.
TGCGTCCCGCATTTCCCTAGACCCTACGGATCGAGGACGTCGAGATGCGCTGGAGTTGGCGACCTCAGTGGGGAGGGGTTCTGGACCCTTTCGGAGGGTGGGTCTGTATGCCGTCTTCCATGCCCTTGTCCATGTCCGTTCGGAGCAAGTTGCGAGAGAGTGTGGTGGAAAGGAAGACGATATCAGGAATGTCGACGGAATGGTTTCTCTTGGTGGGCCGATTGAGAAGTCGAGAAGCCGGCCATCGGGAAGTTTGGTTGGACCCTTGATTCACTGCTACCATACCTACAACATCCTGAACAAAGGTCGTCGCAGGGCCCTCCCATCTCTGAGACGGTCTGAGACGGGATCACGGCCCTTCGATGAGAGAGACATTGTCCGAGCCAAGCCAGGTCCAAGAGCAGAGTTGCCCGTCATCGCCGCCCGCTAGAACCCCCGAGGACAACCCTCTAGGGCCCTCCCCCGCCTGCTGTGTAGCGCAACGAGATTGGCCTCCCACTCTCCCGCGCCTTAGCGTCAAGGGTCGTGGGAGGGTGAGTCTGTGTGATCGACGCCATGCAGCGCGGGGAGCGTCTTGGAGGCGTCTCTGGGCGCATCTTGGGGGTTGCGTTGGTGTTGGCGCTTGTCAAGATGACAGTGCTGTCATTGGATAGAGGGTCAGGAGTGTCAAGGAAATTTGCAATTGACAGCCCGCTTGATTGAAGCAAGCAGCACGTTGGTTTCTTGTTGATCAACGTGTCCTAGTTATGTTGAGGTTGTTGAAGAGGAGACAAGCGAAGAAGCTGTCAGAGCTTGACAAGATGGAAAACTCCCCGTTTTCGTTTTCGTCTATTCCCGGATGCTAGCGCCGTCTACCTACGTCCTCATGCCCCTCGCCCCTTCCCCAACTTCAGCTCTTGATATCAAACATGGGTCACCCAAGCAAAAACGGAGGTTTTGGAAGGCGCTACTCATGTATGCGCACTGCGCAGACGCAGCACAGCTCGCCTGCGAGGTAAGCACACCTTCCTCAGGATTGTGGATCCGGGGAGACGGAGTTGTTGGAAAGCCGGGGTAGAGGACAGATGGAAGGAAGGAAGGAAGGAGGAGGAGGAGGAGGCATCAGTCGAAGTAGCCGCAACCGACTCTTCCATCCAGGGCAGGTTCAATCTCATGGGTGGGTTCCGTCCGGATGGCATTGGATGGAATTGGATGGAATGCGGCAGCAAAATCGACCTCGTGAACAATCTCTAGGATCATCTTTTCGCATGGTCAGGTCCCTCAGCATCTACGCACCCCTCTCGACTCAAAACATGTCCATGATCATCACCAGATCAAGACGCATGGCAAATGCACAACAATCAAGCAACGCGCGCACCAGTCGTTCATTCAATGTTGCATTTACCCCAATCTGTCCGTCATCGTTAGACGGGCTCATTTTGTATTGGCTCTCTTCCCTGGCTTATCAGCCTACTCAAGGTCGGGGGACACGCCACGCCACGCCCCTTCGGCAATTCTTGTCTTGGACTCGCCATCCCTTCTCATTCTTTTTCCCAGGCCTCGACTTTGTTGGCCTAGTATTTGCTGGCTTCGCCTTCGCAGGACTGAACCATCCTCTCTTCGTCAGCTCCATGTTCCAACGCATAACCCTCCGGGCTTGCCTTAATTGCAAGTCAATGCAGAGATCAAAGTTGGGATCATCTGGACACAAAATTGTCGCCTTTTCCCAGGTCTTTTCAGAGCCGCCAATCTGCTTCTTTTGTTCCGTAGGTAGTCCAGATCGTTTTCGTAGGCGTCTAAACGCTTTCTCCAAGTTTGCTATTATCATCGCCTGGAGCGCAGCGTGTTGTGTTGGTGTACCATTTTTCAATAGACACGACCACCAGCGTCCTTGTGGGAGTTTGCCATACTGGGCCGCTTTCCGGGGTCTCCATACCATCGGACTCAGCAGTCCACTTTCCTTCCAGCGACGTCTTTCTCGTTCCCGAGACTTCATTGCTGCTCTCGCGATCTCCCTCATGGCCGCTTTTGATGCCACTTGCGGGACGTTGTCAATAGACTGGGTCTCGCCCTCAGGAGAGGTGACCACAATGATGGGTTTGTCGCGCTGAAGAAACCTTTAGCATTCCCGTCCAATAGTCCATGGGATATGAGGAACGACCTCAATGATCTAGGTTGACTGACTCTGAATGCGCTGCGTAAGGACATGGCGATGACTGTGAATACTGAACTATCCAGGCGTGGATAAAATGTTCCAGTTGAGGAAGATGATGTCCTTGACAGGTCTGCCAACGATGGCTGGACTACCGCTTGAAGATAGAACTTGATGAGTGGTTGAGTGGACGACACGGCGGTGAATTTTCCTAGCAGGTGGTGCGAAAGACGGTGCCGTTGTCAGGTCAATTCTTTACGTGTTGATACTCGATTCTGGTGTTAGTTTATGTTGTCGCTATCTGCAGTCGCTGTTCGATTCTCGCAGCCAACGGCGAGTAGAGTATTTGTGATGGCTTGATGTTTGTTGATATTACTCATTATAGTATATACTTCCGCTTTGCTCCTTACGCTCTTCTATCTCGCTCTACCATTATTGGCTGACACACGCCTTCCCCCGTTAGGTAGCGGTGGGATGTAAGGCAGCGGAAACTTCTTAGGTTGCCGCGGTTCCAATGTCAGGGCTCTCCACATCTCCCAGATCGATGCCCTCCTCGCTGGCAACATGCTGTACTGCAGACTATACAGATCCTTACGGTTGATAGGTGGTACAAACTTGCCGGTCAGCAAGCAGAAAAACACCTTTGGCGACAAATAATGTTTCCGTATGCGATTGCCCATCTGAAAGTATTGATGGAACATGGCTCGGAAGGTCAAGGGGATCGACTGAAGTTGGCAATAGTTAGCGAGGACGGGCCTGAGGGGTTCCGGGGGCTGGGAGGTAAGGGCTACTGACTCTTAGGAAGATGACTGAGGTCGGTGGATCGTTCGGAGTATTCGCGCTGTTACTACGACTGTAGTTGCGATCGTCTCGGAGCTCAAACCGAATGCCGCCTGTCTCTATTGTTGAGAATACGCTGCTTCGGCCAGATCGGGGGAATTAGGTTGAGTTCTTACCTGGAAGTCTCCTTGGATCTTTGATCCTCAACATAAGGGCAAATAAGGGGAAGTGGTTTAGGAAGGACAAGAGCGTATCAAACCCTGCTTTGAGAGAGATAATAATCATCCTGGCAATAGCAAAGTTGATGTAGAATACAGCGACGGTGGGTAAGAGGAAGGATAGCAGAGTGAAGAGAATGGTACCGACGAGGAGCTGGTCAAGATCGTAGTCGCACGAGTCGATACGGTTGCGAAGGACATTGTGCTTCTTTCCACGGAAGAGGTGGAAGAGGGACTGGAGGATGGTGAGCTGCCAGTGGTAGATCCGGCCCGACGCCAGATAGAACGAATAGATGTGAATCGTCAGTGCAGACAACATGTCAGAGAACATAGCGATGGGCATGCTGGCTCCGGCGAAAGCTGAAAAGCCAATAAACCACACCATGTTCGGCAGCGCAGGTGTCAACGTCTCGATACAGTCTGTGGCAAATTAGCACATCTCCCAACCACGCCAGCCATGCCGCTGCTGGGTACCTACTTGACCAGTAGTCGATGACCCATAGGAACAAATCACCGAGAAATGCTGCCAGTTCGCCGTTGAGTTTGAGGCCCGCAGGCCAACCCATCAACCAGGAAATGCTCCTCTGAAGCGCCTGAACCGTGTAAGTCCGAAGCAAATCGCTAATTCGAGCAGCTACCCAGTCCGCATTCTCAATGATGTACGACCCGAGGGCAATCCCAATGATCACATCGTTGGCGACCAGCCACAAGCTGTTGTAAAATCGTATGTAGTCGGGGTGGCTCGTCGTGACACTGGCCCAATTGTTTTTGCGTCGTCGCAGCGTCATATACTGCATAGGCCAGTAGCAGAACTGCTGGAGCCGGATCTCGACTTGCTGCGCCGTTGCTGAGATGTCTTTTAGTGCTGCATACCCAGGCTTGATCCGGAACTCCAACACGACGAGGAGCATCTCGGCCATGATTCGGTGGCCCATCAGCATCAGAACAAGGGCCTTCCGCAGGACAGGGAAGAGGTATAACGTAAACCACGTCCACAGCTGCAGGACAATGTAGTTCCGCATGGTGGTTGCCGACTCAACTACCCTCTCGGAAACGCTCAGACTGCGCCTCGACCTTCTCCCGAGTCGCCCAACATTTTTCTGCAGAGTCTTTTCAAGTTCCCATGACCAATTGACTTGGTTTACGATCTTTGGCAATGCCCTATCTCGGGCCGATGGCACCCTTCTGAAGATGGTGTGTTGCTTCAGTTTTTCGACCAGCTTGAGCCTTTCCTCCTTGGCCTGTCGCTCTTGGCTTTCTTCTTCACCTTCTGGCGCCCTCGAATCACCCAGGTGTGATCCATCATGCCCAAGCGCCAGGGCGATAGGATTCAGAGAGATATATTGCATGCCCTGGGGATAAGGTCGATCATACAGGATAAGTTGAACGCTGGCGGCCTTGGCACATGTAATGGTTGGAACCGTCAGGTTAGGACCTGTTGTCGCACAAAACCAAGACGGGTCGGCAGCGCTAGTATCGGCAGCATTGGTGAGACCAAGAACATGCATCGAAGAATGCCCGCACATCTCGCTAATCTGGTTCGTGGGGTGTAGTTCGCTCCTGAAGAAAGTACCGGCTTTGAGGTGGAATTCGGTATTCCGTGCCTGGCGATGGTCAATATGCGCACGCATGACAGAGCAGGTTGGAGGGGGGACCAACATCAACATCTTCCAGAATGGCAACGACGAGGACATCTAGAACGGAGTTCCGCCATCCTACCACAACCCCAGGCTGATCAGAGCTGGGTATGTCCGTCGGCCAGAAGACTCTCATCAACCCATCATGCTCTACCATGACAAGCAACTGTATTTAGGAAAGACACAATCGTCGCAATCAGAAAGACCCCCGCCGTCGAAGTTCTTCTCGCGCAGATAGACCCGTACCAGGTGTCCGTGGATGCTAGAAGGCGATAACGCATCAGTCCACGGTCCAATGGTTCGTTGGGAAGGCGGTCTCTCGCATACCAAATCGGTTTCCTTTCGGGTGAAAAAGACAGTCGGGGCGAAGACGGCGAGGAAGAGAACGGTTAGGGCAGCAAATGCCTTTGCCGCGCGCGTCTAGAAGGAACACAGACATGGTTAGTACTCAATCGTCTCGGGTGAAGAGGGAAGTTATTCGAGGCAGATGGCAGACAGGACTCACAACGACTCCGTTTTCCCAGGCAAAAATGGCAAGTTCATAGAGACGAGTAACAAGATCCCAACGCGCAGTGATATAGCCAGCTACGAATATGCCGAGCGTTAGGATGGAGAAGGGGTGCATAGAAGCGCTATTGCTTGTAACAACACATGAGGTTCGCAACGTGGGCATATATAACGAGGGGGGGTGGGAGTCGAAGGTCGTCGTATGCCAGGGAGTGGGAGTGGGAGTGGGAGGACAGTATGGTCGAAGGGTCGAAGGAACGAAGGAGGTGAAGACAAGAGAGCGCTTTTTCTACCTAAGCGATAGCCTCGAGGCAGCGATGAGTTGGAGCTACCTAGAAAGTGGGTAAGCAAATTCGTGTTTGGTTGTTGTCTCGAAGTCGGATGATTCCATGGAGGGTTCGTCGAGACAATGAAGCCAGTTTGGGCAATTGCCAACTCGACTAGGAGGTTCGTCGATTGCAATTGGTCCTGCCATTTACGCGGTGAGAGCTGGGTGCTTGCGCGTCTACGTAGCTCCCGGGCGTCAAGGCGCTAATAGTGGGGTCAATCATATACGCCAATCACGTGCGAACATCGTTGATGTGTGTTGAACAACTTGGGAATATTGACAACATGAGGTGAGAAGAGGTGAGTGAGGAATGGAGACAACCGAGGCAGGCACAGATAGATCTGAAGGAATAGGTAGGTATACATATGATACATAAGTGGAGAATTAAAAGATGATGAGTGGCTGTGATGCCGATCAATCCATGTCCCTAAACGCCGTGCTCTCCAACGGAACCGAGTATAACATCTATTTGTCTAAAAAAGAGAGTTAGAAAAGGAGAGATCTAAACAGAGAACAAGTAGATCAACCGAGGCTTACTTTTTGATCCCATGTGTTTCAGGTCGTTATCTTTGTTGTCCTCTCGTGCCTCATCTACCAACTTGTCGATCCCGCGTTCCTTGAGAACGACCTGGACAGTAAGCGACCAATTAGCATGGCGACACTCCTGATAACTTCGCTCAGACTTACCTTGAGGCACTTTTGGTAGTCTTTGAACAGGTCGGAACACTCCTTGTTATCCTTTTCCTGCCCCCGGAGATACTCTGCGCTCGTCAGCTTGAAGCCGAGGATGGCGTTGGAGAAACATGATGCATACTCTCGCTGTACCACTTCAAAAAGCAGGTGTCATAGCGCCTATTCCGCGTAAGTTAGGTCCTAATTCGATTCATAGATCCTGTAAAATGACCTACTCTTTGACCTCGTTGCATTCTGGAGCAAGTGAAGCTGACATGGTGGAGGTTGGTTTTGCTTGTGGCGATGTTGAAGTTAGCACGAGAACATGCCCTGTAATAATAATGGAAGTCCCCCGGAAGACTTGATGGCGCCAAGCCAGCCACTCCGCCAAACAAAGGCCCCACGTCAAACACGAATTCGACTTGTTTGATTGACTAAGAGGCCTTGAATGCCGAGCCGATAAGCGATATAAGATAATGATTGTTCTGAATGAAAATATTCGAAAGGCTGTCAAGTTGAAATCTCAACCAGAAATGCTCAAAGATTAGACATCTGCCCTCATCTGATTGGCCGGTATGAAAAGGTCATGTGATTGGTCAGAGCTTCCCTTCCCTTCAGTGAATGTCGGGGGGTTTCCCCACCCTTACCGAGTAGGTATTCTCCAATATCCGAGAACTGAGCTCATTGCTGGATATCGCGTCTCAACGCGACTTCAACCGGGACTTCTTTTGACCTTTTCCATCACAGAATTCGTGGTTTTGCATGAGTTTTCGACAAGCACAACTCCTTGAGGGACCCTCTTATGTGAAACTGGTCTCACAGATATTTCACCATGGCTCCTTCTAATGAGGAGATCGAGCAAGCGTTGCTCGACGGGACCTGTGAGGTCTATCGCGACGCGCCAGATGAGACCACTGTGAACAAAGTTCGCAGCCACACAGAAGAGAAGCTAGGACTAGAAGAAGGATTTTTGTCTGAAGCCAAGTGGAAGAGCAAGAGCAAAGCTCTTATCAAGGAGCGTGTTGTACGTCGCAACAGACTTCCTGCACTCTTCATCTGCTAACTCCAAATCAGGAAAAACTCCTTGAAGGATGGCTTCCAGAATCAGCGGGAAAGGGTTCCTCGGAAGATGAGGCTAACATAACTACTGGTACAAAGCGCGGTTCGGTTGATATTGAATCTCCTCAGCCGAAACCGAAACGGCAGAAGCGCGCCCCAAAGGCACAGGCGAAAGTGAAGGCGAAACCGAAGCCAAAGCCAAAGCCAAAGCCAAAGAAGCCGGCTAAGACTGAAGATTCCGAACTCAGCGAATTGAGTGAGCTGAGTGAGTTGAGTGAACCGAGCGACATGAGCGAGGTGGAGGACGCCCCCAAGAAGAGAAAGAGGGCTGCGCCAAGTCGCAAGTCCAAGACCCTAGACTCGGATGATGATGAAGACATGATGGTTGAGCCTGACACGGCCCTTGAATCTGAGAGCAACAACACAAAAGCCGAGCACAACGGGGACGATACCCAAGATCATGAACCAGACAGCGAAGAGAAGCCTCCGGCCAAAGCGGCCGTTGATGATGGGGATGCCAAAGATTCCAAGAATGGAGCAAAGCCTTCTGAGAGCGAGGACTCGAAGCCTGTCGACGAGGAGGAAGAATACTCGGATGTGATCGACGAGCCCGTAAAGCCGAAGCGGAAGAAGAAGGAAAAGAAGGAAAAGAAGGAGACCGCAACTAAGCCCGCAAAAGCCTTGAGGGCTTCCAACAAGAAAACTTCAACGCCCGAGGATCCAAATGAGACCGAGATCAAGAAGCTGCAGGGCCATCTTGTCAAGTGCGGTATCCGTAAGCTCTGGCACAATGAGCTCAAGAAGTACTCGGACGACTCGAGGGCCAAGATCCGGCACCTTAAGAAGATGCTCTCTGATGTGGGTATGGACGGTCGCTTCTCGGAAGCCAAGGCCCGGGAGATCAAGGAGAAACGAGAGCTCATGGCCGAGGCCGAGGCTGCTCAGGAGATGAACGCGCTCTGGGGCACGCGCGGCTCTGGCCGGGCGAGTCGGAGCAAGACCAATGCTGCGAAGAAGGTGGAGGGTGACGGTGCCGGGCGTGAAGGTGAGGGTGAAGGTGACGAGGATGCGGAGCAGGAGACGTATGCGGCGAGACGACGAAGGGTTCGCGCAGATCTGGCGTTCCTTGGAGATGACAGCGACTCGGATTGAGGGAATGGGTTACCCGGAAGCTGGATCACTGCAATGGCGTTGATATGGTTGTTTATTAGCCGTGTTGAAGGCGACCTGATGAGACATGCGATTGATGGCTGGTGTAGATACACTACAACTCAGAGTGAAAAGGGGCATAGGGAGCAATTTGTCTTTTTTTATTAATTCTCAGAATTCCTAGGTATCCAGGACCTAGCCTAGCCTGCCTTAATATCCAACTTGATTTTTAATTTCTAATTCCCATTTAGTCCGCCCAAGCCTTGTACACGATCCTCGCGCCGTACGTCTCCCCCTTCTTCAGCAACACCATATCTCTCCACGCCGGAACATTACACGCATTCACATACCGTCCCGGCTCACAGCAGAACCCACTTCGCGACCCCCGCGCAGGCTGGCCCTCCACGGCGGGGACATCGATGCCGATGCCCGTGTAGAACTGGAACGTGGGCTCTGTGCTTAGGACCTCGAGGTTGATCCCCGTGGCTGGGTGGCGTGCGTGGATGTTGAGCTCGAGGGGCTCGTTGCGGGTGTCGATGGGGATGCTGGATGGGTCGGTGTTGAGGATGAAGCAGTGGTCGACGTTGGGCTCCGTGGCGTGGAGGGTGAAGGGTACGTCGGCGGTGATGCCGGGGTAGGGTTGGGGGTTGCCCGTGGGGATGCTGCCGTCGTCAACGGGGAGATGGGCAGAGGTGGGAAGGGTGACCTCGGTGTCGGCGATGGTGGGTTCGCCGCTGAGGTTGAAGTAGGAGTGGTTGGTGAGGTTGATGATGGTCTCATCGGGGCCGTCAACGAGCTTGGCCTCGTAGTCCATGGCGAGGACGATGACTTCCTTGCCATCAACGATCTGCTTTCCAGTCGTGTAGACAACAGTGGCCTCGACGGTGCCAGGATAACCCTCATCGCCATCCTCGCTCACGAGGGAGAAGGCAACGCTCTCGCCGCCCTCGAAGCCCTCGACACCGGGAATCTCACGGATACCAACGGGCTTGGGACCATCCCACACACGATTGCCCCAGCCGACAAGACCTCCGTGTAGGTGATTGGGGCCATTGTTTGCGGCGACGGGATACTCCTTGCCGTTGAGGTTCTCAATGCGGGCGTTGCTGATGCGGTTGGCGACACGGCCGATGGTCTCGCCGAAATGGGGGGAGTTGTGCTTGACGTAGTCGTCAGCAGTGGGGAAGCCTTGGACGATGTTGGTGCCATTGACGACGAAGGACTGAATGATGGCTCCCAGGGGGAGAAAGGTGATGGGAGATTCGGCCATTGTGAGTATCTAAGTGTGGTAGATGTCGTGATGGAGAGCTAGATTGCTGGGCTACCCGTGAGAATCAGAGGGGGAAACAAGATCAAAGCAAAGAAGAGGCAGGACGAGAGAAACAAATATGATTGAGAAAGCGAAATATCGTACGTCTTAAGAAGCTGAGATTGCGGTGAGTTTTAAAAGTCGGAACCACCTTACACCAGGGATAAATGCGAAGTCAAGATGGGGGGAGGAGGGGGAGGACCCGACCCATCATGACTTCAATTCAGGCTAAACTGCCAATTGGGACTTGATCCGGAGGAACATGCTAGAGGGACAGAAAGGTAGTGCAAAAGTATAGTTGTTGGCTAATTCTCCCGGCTTTTCCCAAAAAAGTCGGCGATTTCTAGTATTTCCCCATGTGGAAAGCAGCTCCTTTTGCGTGGAGATTACTGCATGTGCGGTGAGATCTAGAGATGGCATGATGTGAGAGCCCAGCTCACTGAGTTCTGGTGGTGCGGGGTGACAATCCGGTTAACATGGGGGGAGAGGTCGTCATGGCGCGGGGGGGTTAGTGAGTGGCGCGGTTGTAATAGTTGGTGGATGGATGTTGAGTGAGGAGCATGCTGTAGGATGTCTGTGTGATTGGTGAAAGAGATGACATGAGGATAGTGTCACGGAATGGGTAACTACAGCCATGGAGTACGGATACAATTGAGGCTGATGGGAAGAGTGAGGGGGGTTGCCAGCGCATCATCATGGGACAAGGGTTAGTAGGTGTCATGGTACGAGACAAACAAGACCTGAGACACTGATGATGGTTTCGGTAGTTGTCGCGAAATGGTAACTACTAGCTGTTGTTGTCACCAATCAATATAGGGCTGAATAGTTTGAAATCAACATGAAGGAGTACTCCATAGTCGTCTTGAATTATCATGGTCTGGTTCTAAACGCCCGCCATTTATACTGTATATACTCTGTATGCCAGAGGACAGATGTGGTATCTCAAAAGCTCCCCAAAAAAACAACAAATCCTAACTATTTCCTTCCACTCCTTTTCAACCCTTACCACTCCAACCGGTCATCGCACACCAGCTTGACATCAAACCGCTCCTCACCCCTCCAGACCTTACTGCCGGAGTTGCACCCAGCAACAATACTCCGCAGATCGCTAATCATCCCGCCAGGCCCGCTGGCAAACACCGTCGTGGGACCGCGAACCGTGCCGGCCACGAAGTCTTGAACAAGCTTCGGTAGATCAGGGTGTCGGTCCTCGTCGATGGTGCCGTGGCCAATCTTGGCGACCGGCATCTCAGTGCCGCACTCGCAGTTGTCCTCTGCGTCAGAGGAGGACGATGAGCCGATCTCCTTGGATGCAGCGGTTGTGGCAGCGGCGGCGTTCTTCTCGCGGGGTAGGGGGCCGCTGCCGGCGTCTCGGGTCGCATACACTCGGATCTTGAGGTTGAGGGCCTTGCGAGCCTGGCGAAGGAGATCCATCTCCTCTCGAACCCAGTCGGCGTCGGCAGCGTGGCGGATAGCCCAGATGAGCTCCATCTTGCGGTTTTGGGAAACGGGTGACCGTGCGAGGTTGAGTAGAACGGGGAGAACGTAAGCGATACCTGTGCCACCAGCGACGCATAGAATGTTGGTGTCCGCGGCGACGTTGTCCATGGTGACCTCGCCGTAAGGGCCAGTCAGGATGATGGAAGTCGTGGCCCTTTCTGATCTCTCGAGCTTCTGGGCAGCCAGCTCGGCTACCTTCTTGGTTTCGCCCTTTTTGGCTCGCATGATGTACGAGTGCTTCACGACGCCCTTCTCCACGACGGGAGCGTTGAGGGGAGTGAAAGGATGGGACTGCCAGATGCTGCTCTCGGCGAAGCAGAGGTAGAAATGCTGGCCAACCTGCCAAGGGTCCTGGTCGTTCTCGAGGTCAAGACGGATAACATCACCGGAATCGGGATCTGAGAACCGGGTGATGACGGCCTGGGCGGCCTGGAAGCCCATGTTTCCGGAAGGGAGGTGGTGGTAGTGGAGGTACGCAGTTCGAAGTAGTCGGAAGCCACGGTCGATGAACCAGAAGAGGAGAGATGGGAGGAGGAAGCACTGGAGCTTCTCCCAGTGACCCCAACACGCGCCGATGTAGATCATGGCGAGGACGTAGTGAGACTTGCGGAAGAACTCGTAGCCGGTCAAGCGAATGCCCCAGGGGGTACTGAGGACGACAAGCAGGGTGAGGAGGATCATGGCGACGAGGCCCCAGACCATGTATGTCTGGACGATCCATTCAAGGCCGACAGTAGGCTGAGGTTGATACAGACGTATCTCAACGATACACCAGAAGATGGTATGGAGAGCACTCTGGACAAAAATGATATAGCCAACCCATCGATGGAGAAAGTTAAAGCTCTGGTAGGGGACGCCAGTGATGAGAGAGAGGATAGACTCCCGGCTCGACAACATGACAGAGAGGGGGGTCAGAGCATATGCCAGGACACCGACACGGTTCGACAAGGGGCCGAGAGTCGAGCGGGTGTTGTAGACTCCGGGCATGTCTTTGACAGGAGTAATCCATTTGCGGTATCCCATGCCAACGAAGGTCCAGATGGTGAGATACCCGACAAGCGAGAGCATAACGACGACCTGGAAGCGAGTTGTCCGGCCAAAGATGATACGGACAGCATCCGGGAGGAGGTACTTTCGGGCCACGGAGGCGATAGTGCGCCGGACCTTGGCAAAGCCGGCCTTGGAGGAGGCCCCGGAGACAGTAGGTGGGGATGAGGACTGGGCGATGTGTCGGTAGATGCCCCAGAGGAAGATGATGGCGAGCAAAGTGGCCCAGAGGATGGCGCAGTAGAGCATGCCCAGGTCGTGGGAGTGGTAGACCATGTCGAGATACTCGCAGGAGCCCTTGTCGTTTGTGCAAGGGACCATACGATCAGCGTATCCCCAATGAGGCTCGAGTTCTTTTGCCTCGCTCATGTTTTGGATGTGGCGAGCACCCAGCTCGTGAAGAGTCGCCATGATGAAGGGCGTGTCTTGTCGGCAGAGGAGGAAAAGGTTGTGAAGGAGGGAAGAGTTGAAGATGATAGCAACTCAATGGCAGTCCAGGGCTAGGTAACCAATGGGTTGAAGCAACTGCAGAAAGTGCAGAGAATTCTTCAACGGGCCGCGAGGAGACGAAGACGGATTGGCAGTGATGAGCGAACAGAAACGACAACGCCGGGACGTGATGCCATAGAAATAAGAATCGTCTCAGTGGTCGCGAACCCCACTGAGAGACCCGAGTTGGTGGGAAGGGGATTGACCGAGTAATGGATACCCCCCGTTCGTTCATGGATCATGAAGCGTTCCCGGAGAGAGTCAGTATGTAATAGGTAGTTCAACGTCTAGTAAGTCATGGATTGCTCAGCAACAAGATAGCAAGATGCAGTGAGGATGAATACGCACGCCCACACACGCCCCCCTAGACCACCGGGAACCAGCCCAGAATTGGGATAAAAGACCCCCCCCCATGCAGACTACGCACAAAGGTGGATACTTGCTCAAACGCTCTACTCCTAGTCTTGGAGGTTGGGAACCAAGGCCAAAAGGGTCCAACCTCCAAGAAATACGACAAAACACCAAGAAAATCCCGAGATCGGAAAAAGTTGTAAAGAGTTGGGATCCGCAGGGTTGAGCAGGTATGAGCACGTTTTCCCGGGGTTATACCAAGACAGAAGTGGGGCCGCCTTACTGCGTGCAACCTCCGACCCTCTCCCCGACTCCACCGGCCTTTTGCCCCGCTCGCCGGCTCCGCAGAAACCCCACCACACTCATGTGCTCCATGGCGCCTTCCATTGAGCCTCTCGGCACTGACCTCCGACCTGAGATGGTTCGCATATGAGAAACGCCATGAATCCATTAATAACTGCTTCGTTGTCTTTGGTTAAAGATCCTCGTCGACAACCTTGCTGGCTCGCCATTCATCCCACGCGCTTTGCCTCGGGACTTTTTTCTTGGTTCTTGTTTTCTCTTCTGTTGGCTTGGAATGGGCTCAATTGTGCTCGCTTGACGGTTGGTGGAGGTGGACACCATTTCGCCATCCCGATTACTACGCTACGACGAAACCAAGCTATCTTCGACGCTGTCGTCGTTCTTTAAACCGACCCCCCATCCCCTCTTTCTCTTGTCTCAATTCTCCACATTGCCGAATCTGGTTATTGACCAACACGTTGGTTCAGAAGCCTACCACGTATAAACTTCTCACATCCGCGACCTACCCGCGGCCACTACCCACGCAGGAGCTGAGAGTCGATACCACATATTCAGCAATTCCCATCGTTTCGTTGAGCCACTTTGCTTTAATACAAGCATTTCTAACACTTTTCTACCTCTCATCTGAACACGCTGCAAAGTCGTCCCTCGACGTAAAATCGACCAGCAAAGATGAGCCACAGCGGCCATGGAGGAGGTATGGAGGACAGTGGTCCTGCGTGCAAGATTTCGGTGAGTACCATCCCAAACGGGCTCAATATCAGTCACCAAGTGTCTTGACTTTGACGGTCCTTACAAACACGAACCCAGAACTGATTCATCTCGCTCAGATGTTGTGGAATTGGAACACTATCGATGCCTGCTTCCTCTCCGAATCATGGCAAATCCAGAACCAGGGCATGATGGCCGCCACCTGCATCGGCATCATTCTCCTCGTCGCCCTCGTTGAATTCCTGCGCCGCATGGGCAAAGAGTACGACGCGCTGCTTCATCGCCAGTTCCAGCGTCACGCCACGACTCACAGCGTCGCTCTCACTGCTGCGGGCTGCACAGGCGCCGTTGTGCCGACTCGCCAGACTCTCACCTACCGGGCATCGCCCCTTCAGCAGCTCATCCGGGCCGTTATCCACGCCATGACCTTTGCTGGCGCCTACATCATCATGTTGCTGGCCATGTACTTTAATGGCTACATCATCATCAGCATCTTTCTTGGTAGCGGTGTGGGCAAGTTCTTCTGTGACTGGTTGGTGGTCAAGATTGATCTTGAGGGGCTTGAGGAAGGGGGGAATGGCAAGCCCAAGGGTATTGAGGAGGCGACTGTCTGCTGCGGTTAAATGGGCAGCTTTGGAAAAGCCAGGGGAGAAGAGGATGTGAGAGGGAACTGGTGATTCTATCAGTTGGGAACAGAAGTTGGTTGACAATTGGTTTCGGTGTTGTAATGATTTTTAGCGATACCCAGCAAACAGGTAAACATCGATGAAGAATAGAACATAAATCTAAACACAATACACGGATTTGAAGATTTGAGCATTTCCTCCATTTATTCACGCAATTCTTGCGTACCTCAAATGGCGTATCATCAAATGTCAATGAACAAGGCCGGACATCGCACGGCATAGTCCTCGGAGTTGAAAGAACCATAACGGCGGCTCTAGCGGTTTGTGATGAGACATACATCCGCCTTGTGATGTCCCAACCGTTCGGGCCAGACCTTCTATGGAGCAGGAGAAGTTGAGTCAATTCTGCACCCAAAACGACTAGTTGCCTAGTCAGCCTACTGTACATATTTGCGCAGAGATGAGAACCTTGTTGGAGCTCACCCTCGGCGGAGGCTGCTTTCAACCATCTGCCGTCCGTACGCCAGCGGAGAGAACGAACTCATCTGGCCCACTCGCCACTGCATCTCGGCAACTGTATGCATCTCGGACCCGTAGAAGCCAGCCCAGTTGAGGCAGTTAATCAAAGTACGTACATGATACGATCCATCAGTTCAAATACTTCTCGAAGCCCCCCACGACATCATCTTCGTGGGCGCATCTTAACTACGATTAAGCCGGGTGCAGGGAACCGGGCCCGAGAGGGCGTCATTACTTGAGCAGTTTTCATCGAGATTGAGAGAGATGTGATTGGAGAAGACGTCCGATCCGTTGTACGAGCTCATATTTAGCTCCCAAGGGGCATAACACGGGCATAATGGCTATTGTTGGTCGGCATATGAAGGTTGGGCTGTGGTTAGGTAAGTACCTAGGTAGTGGAGCACACCCCCAAGCCTGAACATAACTTGCTCATAACCCCTCGCTGATCCTGGAACGACCAACACTTGTGAAGGGGACGGATAGCGTCTTTTCAGTACCTAGGTAGGGTAGGAAATATTTTTCTCGTTTTTTTTCTCCTTCTTTTAGCCACGATAACGATACCGTTGATCAGGGCCGGCAAGACGTATATTCCAAGGGTGTTGGTTGTTGGATGTTGAAGCCTGTCTATTTGGATCTCGGATCGAATGTTGCTCGTCCAAGATAGAGCAGCCTGAGACGTGCACCGCAGGTGTCAATCTCGCCTTCAGGAGCGTGCCTTAATAAACAACATGCTCAATTCCGCTCCAGACACATACCTTATGACCTGAGGTCATTGTTTCAAGGTCGCCCATGTCATTGTCAGACCTCCCACGCCATGTATCAACGAAACCACTTCCAGCAACATCAACCGTGAACATTTGTCTAAGTCATCATCAACATCAACGATAGCTCGTTTCACCATGGATCTCTCCCATTTACTTCCGCAGTCCATTTACGACATTGACAAGCTGGAAGACCACACCCACCAGCCACCAGCCACTTCCAACCGCAGCACAGCAACCATGACATCTTATGGAAGCTTCAGTTCGACATCAGGATCATCGAGTTCAGGATCTCCCCTACTATTCAGCCACCGGCCACACGTCGCTCGCAGTACAGACAGCCACAGCGACACAGACAGCGAGAGAGTCGGAGATGAGATCCATATCATCAAGACGTGGTTCTCGGTGCTGAACGACGAGGAGCGAACAGCCGCCCTCACCTCCATCGCAGAACTACCATGTCTCCGCGAGATAGAGCCCATGATCCAGGCACTCAAAGACCGCAAGCGAGAGCTCTGGAAACGACAGGAAGAACTCCTCATCCAGCCGGGGGCGAAGCCAAAATGGCCGATGCCCGCGTTCCCACACAACTCCCAAGATCCCAGGTGGGTGGCCAAGTGGCTACGGGCGTTAAGGCTTCACAAGTACGAAAAGTGCCTGACGGGAATGTCGCCGGCGGAGGTTGCACGACTTGGCGAGGTCGAGTTGCAGGAACTAGGCGTCGATACAGTCGGCGCGAGGACGAAGTTGCTTCGCGTAAGTAATTCTACCGTTTGAGACCGCACGCCTTGTGGCTTTTTCCTCCTCTGTTTTTCTTTCCTTCTGACAGAGCGATATCTAGGCTATCCAAACTGGCTGAACGTATAAGTGACGCCCAACTTTGAGCGCCCCCTACGAGAAAGGATGCCATCACCACTACCACGTCGACGGCCCTGGAGGCCAGCAGCACCACTGCACGCGACAACCACAACAGGGAGCACTCCTTTCTCGATACTCAAAAAAAAGGGGGGGGATGTATACGAACGCACACGCAAGTCAGCAACAAGGCAGCCCCATCCTCAGGGTCGAAGTGGGAAGTCGAGAGTGAGGTTTAACGAGACGATGGCCTGAGGGTCTGGCGGTGGTGGTGTTGATGTGGGTTGATCGAACAGGCACAATGGCGTTGGGTTCTGGCATGGGGTTCGGTTAAATGAGCTACACCTCTTACGGGCATCGCAGGCATGTGGACGAGCCCTTGCCCTGTTCATCCTACCTGAATCGGTAGACGGCGAAATATCTGAAACATGACGTTAGTAGATAGATAGGCAGATCTAGGAAATCGGATCCAGGTTTATTGTTCTAGGAAGCACGAGAAGCAATACAGAACTTGACATGCGTTCCTGGTTCAAGGTACTAGGTACCTACCTACCTTGGATGTGCCTACCTGGTGCTAACTACAGAATAGTACATACTTAGGTAGATGCAAGAGTTATACCTTGAAGGGCACAAGTGGAGGGTTTTATGACACCTATCAAGTTGTACGAAGCAACCAGCCCGCCAGCATAAAAAAAAGACACTGCCCCTTTCAGCCTAACCCACCACCAGTTCACACCTGGCACCATTACTCCAATCGGGGACTCTCTCAACCCTCTAGCGCCCACCCTCACTCAGGCCGACGAAGCCCGTCATCCTCACTACAACTCTTTTGACCTTTGTCCACAAGAGACGCAGAAATAACCATGACATCCGCGTCACCAAAAAGCACACCAAAGCGAAAGCGCGGCGAAGAACTATTCCTATCGCCAGTTCAGTTCCCCTTCGAGTTCCAACCCCGGTCTGCGGCCAACTCGGAAGACGGCAGCAACAGTCCGAGATCCAGTGTCGCCCACAAGTTCCGAGGCCTCGCGCTGGGAAGTGGGGGCGGGGCAGCAGCCAGCAACGAGGATGATGATAGTGATGTCCTCGAGTCAACGAGCAAGCGCCAGAAGCCTGACGAAGTGATGCGAGATGCGCCGTCAACTATCAGCGATCTTGTCGACCTGAATGGGACGGGTCTCTTCCAGGTTGAGGCCTTATCGCCGGTTACGCAAGAGGGCCCACTGCCTGAAGGAGCTGCGGAGGATAAGCCGCCGGTCACAGTCATAGCACCCGAGTCGACAAGAATAGGTGGCCTCCAAGTCGACTATCCCATCCACCATCTATCCAAATCCAATTCCAGGGTCAGAAAGAGAGCCGGTTCTCCGCCCCTACGGTTAAAGAATCCCCCACGTCGCCCCTTTGACGAAGAAGAGTACACAATCGTGGACCCCGTGAGAGCCGCTCAAACATGGCACTTGAACGAACTCACCATCTACGACCCGAAGGATAAGGACGATGACGGCACCGGTATGAACGGAATCGGCTTCAAGCCCACCGCCGCGCTGGCGGAGGCTCGTGCTAGGAAGCGCCGACAACAGATGGCCGAGTACCGCAAGCGCGAGCAGAGTGAAGCGCGCGCCAGACGTAGCCAACGGCGCCATCGAGAAGAAGCACCAGCAATCACCGTTAGCCCGTCAAAGCACGAAAACTCTGCGTCCCGGAAAGTCAGGTTCATGGAACCCGATGCGCAGAATATCACAATCACGATGTAACAATGATACTAACGAAGTTTCGGATGGGATGGTGGGACATGTTCGGGTTCAGGATGAGGGCGGCTCAATAGCGGTCTGGTAGGCAGCGGATTGCCGGCGTTTTTTGTCTTTCTTTTTTTTTGGGCTTGTTTCTTGGCCATCGAAAGGCCGTGTCGGTTTTGGAAGATGTATTCTCGTGAATGGCCTCAAATTCAGGGGATTCTTTGGGTGGTGTTTCTCGGATTGCGATGAAAGGATGATACATCATGAGGACGTCAACAGTCCACCATATACCCCGTCACAACTCAGACACTCTAATACAAATCGTTTTCACACTCTGTTGTTATTCTTTCCTTGTCTATATCATGCCTCTTCTATCCAGAGGCGTGCCCTCGTGCATCCACAGCTCTATCCAGGTGGACGCCTCCATATACTTGTACATGATAATACACGTCGGTCCTGTCACCCCCAGGCTTCACCAGAACTTATACCAGGGCCTCTCTGCCGCCTTCTTCTCAGCCTCCAACCGCAGCTGTTCCTTCCGCCCCTCCATAATCTTCTGTGCCTGTTCTCGTCGGGTCTCGGAAACGACCTCGATTTGTCGCTTCATTTGCCGGCGTTCCTCCCGGCGCAGGTATTGACAGTATTCGTAAGAGGCCATGCTTCCGAGGACGAATATTCCGACAGCCCAATTCGCGGATTTCGAAACGTTTCCTAGGGCGGAATTCTTAGAATATGGCCAGAGGCTTGGAGGGCTATCAAAAAGGTCGTCGACTCACCGCTGACGACAAACTTCAACCCTCCCAAACCAGCGCCGGAGGCAATTCCAGTGAGGAAGCCTTGCCGCGCACAGGGAGTGTTCGCCACGTTCGTAAAGTCGTCCTTCTTGATCATGGCCACGGCCTCCGATATGGTCGGCCTCGTGTTTGTCGGGGTCGCTCCATTCTCCCCGTTCGTCTCGTTTTGTTGCTCTATGGGCTTGGCCCAAACATGCAAGGTCTTCTCACCCGGCATGGGCTCTCCGGTTTCATTGTTTGGCGCCATTTCTGGCTACCTTTACGGCGCAATGGGTATCATGAATAGCTTCGTCGAGTCGCTTTTTGCAAGAGATCCAGTTTAACCTCCATGGGCCGACCGATGACGCCCCTCCGCCCCCCCCCAAGCCCGCTTCATATGGTCCGTGCGTCGACGATTGAACGGTTGCTCTGGCGGCAGCGACAAGGGAAAATCCATTAAACAAAGTGGGGCAGAAGCGTGTCGCGATAGCGCGTCTCGACGCGTCTTCTTTCCCATCTCAGAACCCTACCAATCTGGGGCAAGCATTTTCAACGAGACCCTGTCCTTTCTTGGATTCCATCACCGAAACACTCACTCACTCTGCGTCCCACGGCCCTCGCAGTTCACTCGTCAGGGCGCCTTTGTCCAATTCAAATTGTCAACTTTTCTATACCGGATCTTGTAATATTCAGAACCCAGTTTCGCCCATGACGATTGTCCTCTCTCTTCCAGCGTCCGACATTCGCTAATCCAAACACTCGCTCCATCACCCCGACTACCAGGGGAACCTCCCCCTCCCCAGCATCCCCCGCGATGCCCAACACAAGCCTCCGTCGCCCGCAGAAGGGCTTCCGCCGTGGAGGCAAGGCCGCATATCATGGATCCCGCAACAGGACATTCGCCGCTTCCTCAAGGACGGAAGCGACATCAGCAGACGAAAAATGGGAGCGCACCCGATTAGCGCACAGCGTCGACGAGAACATGGGCTTTGCGCGTTACGAGAGCGGCAAGAAGAGGGAAGGCTGGCTGGTCAACATTCAACCCACATCGATCGAGGACGACAGGATACCCAGCGGTCGAGCTGCCGTCGACTGCTACTTCATCGAGGAGGACGGCTCGACTTTCAAAGCGACGGTGGAATACGACCCTTACTTCTTGATCGCAGTCAAGAGGGGCCACGAGTCCGAGGTGGAAGAATGGGTAAAGAGGGTTCCTGGAGGAGGCGTCATCAAGTCGATTCGACGAGTCGAGAAGGACGATCTGAACATGCCAAACCACCTGCTTGGCTACCGACGAACATTTCTTGAGCTCCGGTTCGCCAATGTCAACGATCTATTGGCTGCAAGAAGGGACATCATGCCCGTTGCGGAGAAGAACAAGAAGAACATGAATGCGATGGACGCCTACGCCGAGGTCGCGACGTGAGTTGTGCCCCTCGACAATGCCCTGCCGGAACGGTTACTAAACCATGCGCAGAGCCAACAATGGCAACTTTGACCTTTTTGACGATTTACGAGATGATGACCGACACATGAATAATTCCTTTGCGGATGCTAGCGACTTTGTTGTCGATATACGAGAGTATGATGTACCATACCATGTACGAGTAATGATAGATCTAGGTAAGCAGTCTCTTGGCTCTCATGAGGCCGACCACTGACTGTTCCTAGATATACGAGTTGGAAAATGGTATTGGGTCGAGGCCAAACACGGCGTCACGAAGATCTACCCCAACCCAGAAAGGTCACTTCCGGCTGAGCCTGTGGTGATGGCGTACGATATCGAGACGAGCAAGCTACCTTTGAAGTTCCCCGACGCCGCGATCGATCAGATTATCATGATTTCTTACATGATCGACGGACAAGGATTCCTCATTACCAACCGGCAAATTCTGTCAGAAGATATTGGCGACTTCGATTACACGCCTAAACCCGAATACCCGGGTCCTTTCATGATTTTCAACGAGCCCGATGAAAAGTCCCTCATCGAACGGTTCTTTCTGCACATCAAGGAGGCTCGCCCGACGGTTATCGCCACTTACAACGGTGACTTTTTCGATTGGCCCTTTGTCGAGGCAAGGGCAAGTGTCAACGGAATTGACATGTATCACGAGATCGGTTGGAAGAAGGACAGTGAGGATCAGTACAAGTCGAACTGGAGCGTCCACATGGATTGTTTCCACTGGGTCAACCGAGATTCATATCTGCCTCAGGGTTCTCGTGGCTTGAAAGCCGTCACAGTCGCGAAGCTTGGATACGACCCCGATGAGCTCGATCCCGAGTTAATGACGCCCTATGCAAGCGAAAGACCCCAGACCTTGGCGGAGTACTCAGTCTCCGATGCTGTGGCAACGTATTATCTGTACATGAAATACGTGCACCCCTTCATCTTCTCCCTCTGTACTATTCTGCCTCTGGGTGGTGACGACGTTCTGAGGAAGGGAACGGGTACTCTGTGCGAGATGTTGCTGATGGTGCAGGCATATCAGCGAGAAATCGTGCTTCCGAACAAGTATATCACGCCAAAGGAAGCTTTCTGGGATGGCCATCTGCTTGATTCCGAGACATACGTGGGTGGTCACGTCGAGAGTATCGAAGCTGGTGTGTTCCGAGCTGATATCCCTGTCGACTTCGTCGTCGAGCCCTCCGCCGTTGACGAGCTCCTTAGAGACTTGGATTCTGCTTTGAAGTTTGTTATCACCATCGAGGAACAGAAGTCTCTCGATGACGTGGAAAATTACGACGAAGTCAAGGCGCAGATCACCAAGGCACTCTTGAAATTGAAAGAGACACCAAACCGCCACGAGAGACCACTCATCTACCATCTTGACGTCGCCTCCATGTACCCCAACATCATGACGACCAACAGATTGCAGCCCGACTCGATGATCAAGGAAGCCGACTGCGCTGCATGTGACTTCAATCGGCCTGGAAAGACTTGCGACAGGAGGATGCCGTGGGCGTGGAGAGGCGAGTACATTCCTGCGAAACGAGACGAATACAACATGATCCGGAATGCTCTTGAAAACGAGAAGTTCCCCGGAAAGTACCCCAACTCTCCCATGCGAGCTTTCCAGGAGCTGAGCGCAGACGAACGAGCGGGTCTCGTGAGAAAGCGACTTCAACTATACTCTCAGAAAGTCTACCACAAGATTCACGATTCTACAACTATCGTGCGAGAGGCAATTATTTGCCAGAGAGAAAACCCCTTCTATATCAATACCGTGCGAGACTTTCGAGATCGTCGGTATGATTACAAGGGCAAGGCAAAGGTCTGGAAGGGGAAGACGTCAGCTCTGCAATCTTCTGGCGCGTCCCCTAGCGAAGTCGATGCAGCCAAGAAGATGATTATCTTGTACGACTCTCTCCAGCTCGCTCACAAAGTCATTCTCAACTCCTTCTACGGTTACGTTATGAGAAAGGGTTCGCGCTGGTATTCTCTAGAGATGGCGGGCGTCACCTGCTTGACTGGTGCCCATATCATCCAGATGGCTCGAGCACTCGTTGAACGACTTGGCCGACCTCTCGAGCTGGATACTGACGGTATCTGGTGTATGCTTCCCGCGACGTTCCCCGAGAACTTCGCATTCAAGCTCAAGAACGGAAAGAAGCTCAACATCTCGTATCCTTGCGTGATGTTGAACCATCTCGTCCACGCAAGCTTCACCAATGACCAGTATGAGACGCTTGTCGACAAGAAGACATTCAAGTACGAGAAACACAGCGACAACTCCATTTTCTTCGAAGTCGACGGCCCCTACAAGGCTATGGTTCTCCCAACGTCAAAGGAGGAGGATAAGAATTTGAAGAAGCGATACGCGGTTTTCAATGACGACGGTAGTCTTGCCGAGCTGAAGGGTTTCGAGGTGAAGCGTCGTGGAGAGCTGAAGCTCATCAAGATTTTCCAACAACAGATCTTCAAGTTCTTTCTGGAGGGTACTACATTGGCTGAATGCTACACAGCAGTAGCCAAGGTCGCCAACCGGTGGTTAGATGTTCTTCACAGCAAGGGCTCTACACTCGCAGATGAGGAGTTGATGGAATTGATTTCCGAGAACCGAAACATGTCCAAGACGCTTGAAGAGTATGGCAGCCAGAAATCTACCAGTATCACCACCGCCAAACGACTGGCGGATTTCTTGGGTGAGCAGATGGTAAAGGACAAGGGCTTGAACTGCAAGTTCATCATCTGCGCCCGGCCAAAGAACGCACCTGTGACGGAACGCGCCGTCCCCGTTGCGATCTTCTCGGCAGAAGAGACTGTTAAACGGACGTATCTCAAGAAGTGGCTGAAGGAGGAGCCTGCAGACACCGACCCTCGCGCACTCCTCGACTGGGATTACTATCTTGAGCGTCTCGGCTCTGTCATCCAGAAGCTCATCACGATCCCAGCTGCGCTACAGAAAGTCCGCAACCCCGTACCGCGAGTTCCTCACCCCGACTGGCTGCAAAGGAGGATCAATATCAAGGACGACAAGATGAAGCAGAAGAAGCTCACTGATCTCTTCCCCACCAAGGGGCCGCTGGAGGATATTACGAATATCAACGGCTCCCGAGCAGATGACATGGAGGACTTTGGTAGCAAGCTATTGAAGCCCAAGCTGGTCAGCTCAGCAGTCGCCGCCTCTCAAGCTGCGGCGACACAAAAGCGCAAGTCGCCTGAACCGGCCGAGAACCCGGATCCTATGGCGGCGCTACCAAAGACGATGCCGAGTCCCTCAGACGACTACCCGGCCTTCTTGATGTACCAAAAGCAGAAGTGGAAACTGCAGAAGCAAGCACGTATCCGAAGAAGACAGCTGTTTGGTGATCGACGGGGCCATGCCGGGAGCAATCTTCAGCAAACATTCATGAAACAAGCGCACGTCACGTACATGAGCAACTGGCAGGTGTTGCATCTCAAGGCAACGGACACACCCGGCATCGTCATTGCCCACGTTCTTATCGACGCCAAGATTCACACCCTCAAGGTCAGCGTACCTCGACAAGTCTTCCTCAACCTGAAGGGTAAGGACCTGCCAGATGTTGAGGTCGACGGCTGTGAGGTTGAGCAAGTCAACTACACCCTCCCTAATGGTCACCCATCCAGTCATCTCTTCAAGTTGACAGTGCCAGAAGACATATACTTTAGCGAAAGCGAGAAATTCTCACTTCTGTTCAACCATCCTAGTGTAGAAGGCGTCTACGAGAAACAGGTGCCCCTGAACATCCGGGCTGTCTTGCGTCTTGGGAACCAGTGCACTATCGACGAAACCCAGCATGCCGCGCTCGGAAAGGGCCTTGATCAGGGATTCGATCTTGCGAGTCTGAAGAGGCCAGAAAAACCGCGGACGTATCTCGAGACATCGCCACTGGCATACATTTACATCTCGCATATCACAGCTGGCGAGCGTCAGATCTTTGGTATCTTCTCAACCACCCACGATCAGGCTCATGTGGTGATCCTACAGAAGACTCGCGATTCCGGCCAGGATCTGCCCAACATCACGAGGATGTACACCGAGATGCTGTTGAAGCGAGCTGAGGAGGCTGCGGGCACGAACTGGCAAGACTGTTTTGCATACCAAGAGAAAATCAACTTCAAGATCACTCAGGTGACCACACGGCGGAAGGCTCACCTCGAGATTAGCGACGTGGTCAAGAAGTTCCGCAAGGACGAGCCTCGGCCGCAGATGTTGGTGCTTCAGTCATCCCAGCGCAAGCTTCTCGTCCATGACGTGCCAATTCTCGGCGACTTCCCCATTCTCCCGCTCAAGTACGATGCTGCCGATAGCTCGTTGCCCCCCCTAGGATGGCAATCCGTGGTTGCTCGACGACTTTTGGGTCACTACCTAGGCCTGGGGTCTTGGATTCTGCATCTCACGGCCCTGGCGCAATATGGCGATGTCCCTCTATGCAACCTGGAACGTGATGATCCTCGGTTCTTGATTGACGTTGCGTATGCTCGTCGACTTCAAGCCAACGGAGTCGTTCTTTGGTGGTCTCCAGGTGCTCGGCCAGATCATGCGGGATACGAGAAGGATGATATCCTTGGGCCACTCGACACGGTGAAGATGCCGAGTGTAAATAATCCAGGAACCTTCTCCTCGGTCTGCATTGATATCGACGTCCGCAACCTGGCTATCAACACCATCTTGACATCATCTCTCATCAACGATCTCGAGGGCGCTGACTCTGTCTCCTTCAACCCCGCCGCGGACGACTCAGAGACCCTCGCCTCTGAGAACGCCTTCGCCAACGCAGGCGTCCTTGTCCTCCGCGAGATGGTCAAGGCATGGTGGACAGAGGCATGTCGAGGGAGCACCATGGCCGACGTCTTGGTCCAGCACCTGGTTCGCTGGGTTGAGAATCCGGACTCGTTCATGTACGATCGAGCCCTTCACTATTACGTCCAGATGATGTCCCGCAAGGCCTTCCAGCAGCTGATGGCCGACTTCCGCCGTGTCGGCTCACAGGTCGTCTTTGCCAGCGCGAACCGACTCATCCTACAGACGACCAAGGCAGAGGTTGGTAATGCGTACGCGTACAGCCAGTACATCATCAAATCGATCAAGAGCAAGCCACTCTTCCATTTCATCGACTTGGAGATCAAGGAGTACTGGGACTACCTGGTCTGGTACGACGAGTTCAACTACGGCGGCAAGGCGTGCCAGGAGGTCACCGATGCGGAGGAGCAGAATCTCGAGACCGTCATGAACTGGCAGATGGCGACCTTCCTCCCCGTTCGTCTGCAGCCGAATTTTCAGGATTGGGTCATCGAGTTCATCCAGCTCATGCACCAGCTCAAGCGACCACAGTCGGAGGATCCTGACGCCACGCCACGGCTCACCCAGCTGCCGAACCGCGGACTAGAAAACCACGAGGGCCAGATCATCCTCGGCAAGGCCTTTGAGAAACCTCTAAAGAAGGACATCGTCGGCCTCATCAACAAGCAGAAACGCGAGCTTCTCCACCCTGAACTCGCAGAGGACTACTCATTCCCCAGCCTCCCCGGCTCACACCTCAGTCCCAAGAACCCCATCCTCGAACTCGTCAAGTCTCTCATGCAAGTCCTCTCCCTCGACAAGAACATCACCCTCGAAGCCCGCCTCCTACGCAAAGAGCTCCTCGCCCTCTTCGACATCCGCGAGTTCTCCAAGGAGGGCGCCTTCACCAACCCCTCCGAGAGCCTACGCCTCCCACAGGTCTCGTGCGACAGCTGCACCATGCCGCGGGACCTGGACCTGTGTCGCGACGAGGACCTGTTCGGCGAAGGCACCGCGTGGCGGTGTAGCTTCTGCGAGACCGAGTTTGACAGAGTCGCCATCGAGGAGAGGCTTCTAGGTATGGTGGAGAGCTGGGTGGTGGAGTGGACGACGCAGGATCTCAAGTGCGTGCGGTGCGGGGCGTTGAGGTTGAATGATTTCATGGAGCATTGTACGTGTAGTGGGGAGTGGAAGGAGGTTGTGTCACGACAGGATGTGAACAAGAAGCTTGGGGTGATGAGGAAGGTTGCCAAGTTCTATGGGCTTAGGATGCTGGGCGATGTTGTTGAGGATTTGTACAAGTGTTTGTAAACGGATCAGGGGGTTTCAAGAAGGAGGCTATGGTGTTTTTATATCAAGATTAAGCAAGACATGGATAAGCAACTGCCGGAATAGGCATGGAAGGGTACTGTCATCAAGGTCATCAAATTCATCATAATGAGATATAGTTCGTGTACGAGATGGAATCCCCCAATTGTCCACACATGTTGCTGGTCAAACCGACTCAATCCTAGACCAAGGCCACAATTTCCAGCTTCTCGGGTTCCCAAGTCGGAAGATCATCAAGGAAGCAGTCTCCAATAAGCTTAAACGCTACGTAGCCCAAATACCGCGGACTCGTTTCCCGTCGAAGGACGTACGGGCACAATCCACCACTGAGGATCGAGATCCTATCACCCGGCTCTGCCTGTGGTGGGCCGAGGGCGAGGGTACCCTTTCGAGTCATGTAGATGCAGTTGCCCGGCGCGGTTTGCAGGGCCGAGCGATGGATCTCCTTGATATGGCGGTCTTGCCAGGCGACGTCTGGGGAAGGTACAGGGGCAGCATCTGTCTGTCGGGAGCATTCGGCACATGGGCCTGGTGAGATGGCACACTCTGAACACCTGCCCATGAGCTCCGACATGGTCTTGTCGCGATGGCGGGACTGCCAATCTTCTGGATCTTCGAGACGACCCCCGCCGAAAGACGCGTTCGCATGTGAAAGAAGGTGAACAAAGATGGCCAGACAGGGGTCGTCGTAGCCCTTGAGTCGACGAGCATCGTTGCGATCCTTCAAGAGTGCCCCAAAACAAAGGACACGTCCAACCGAGTCAAGGTGGCTGGCCACAAGGTCGATATCCCAATCGTTTGGGAAGATCTTGCGTCGAGCCGCCTTGAGCCCCTTGATGATGTCAAAGATATTCGACAGATCTGGGGCAATGGGCTCAGACACATGTTGGATCGTGCTGCAATACTGCGACGGTATTTTCAGACAGTTCTCGACTCCTGTCAGTTCCTTAACCTCGGGCCCGTGATATTCATACCACACTCGGCGGGACTCCGAGTTGTCCCAATCAAGATGGCTATGTGAGCTGTGGACGATTCTATTTTCACTAGTCTCATCACCAGCAGCAAGAGGCGACTCATGCTTGTACTTGGCCCCTTGGAGCTTCTGCCAGGCAGCCGCTTCAGGGTTCTTTACAAGTTCAAGGTAGTACTCGCAGGGTTCCATGTGAATTTTGCGAGCAGAGGGTTTCCAGATGCTAAACTCGATGTTTGAGGCATTGTGGCAGAGGCGGACTCTCCAGGCGATGTTCTCAACATCGGGGGTGGAAAAGCCATCTGACCAATTTGGCACCCATGAAGGGAGGTTATCGCGCGACTTGGCGACCAGGTCAGCCGAAGTGACCCAGAAGAGGCCCGTCTCGTGCATAATTCTGGTGGCAACTTGGCAGAAGAGGGCAGCAACTGAGGTAGCATAATCTGTCTCGAGAGCATTATCGGTCCCAATATTGAGCTTGTCGATGAGTTGATAGAGTGCGAATATTTTATCCCTGGGCTCGGAGGAGTGTCTGTGCCTAAAGGTGCGCAGTAGCCAAAGCAGGGGGCTTCCCAGAGATTTTCGACAGTATTCCAGGTCCCTTATCTGTCTGGCAGACTGGTACTGTTGTAAACGTCGAAGTTCCGATACCGTCTTGACTTTGGTGACAAGGAGATCGAGCACTTTGGTATTCTCATGACCGGAGAACGGCAACGGTGACGAAGTTGCAGCAAGAACCTTGACCATGGAGGCCAGTGTTTGAAAAGGGATCGTCACTCTACCATACGTGAGGTGAAGTTCGCGAGCAACGCCGACTTCTTGGGTAATCCACATGCGATCCCACCAGGGCGCGACGACAAAAGCACGAAGCCATTCGAAGAGGAATCGATGCTTGACTTCCATATTTGTTGATGGCTGGTCCGAGAAAAGATCCATCGTCTTCAGTTTTGCGTAGAGATCAGGGGAGGATAGTGCCCGTAACAAACCAAAGACGGTGAGACATCTCTGGTAAGATGAAAGCTCCTGTGGGTCTTTGGCCTCAAGCGGAGATAGAGCAGCCTGGATATCGACCCAAGAAGCATCATCGTCCTCGGAGAATTGAAATGCATCCTCAGCGCCAAGCTTTCTCAATTGAGACTCATAGTCAAGCCGACCTCGATCCAAGGAGTCTCCGACATAAGCACGAACTTCGGTAGCCCAGTGAAAGATGAAGTGCATGATGCTGACTTGCGCGTTCTTATCAGCAACATCGTCTTGATTGATGCAAATGGCGTCGGCCCAGAGGGTGATTGGGTCAGTCCGCGACCTCAAGGTCCGTAGGGCGAGGTCGAGATTGGGGGTAATTCTTCTGACGGATCCATTGACGACGACCTCCTTGGTGGCCCGACGGCTTCCCCATGTGTAGGAGATGGCGGTGTATTTGGATGATTGATCTGCCTCGAAGAGGTCGACTTGGACAGGATCTTGCCATGTTCCGGGGAGGAGGTTGAACAAGCGGATGTGGTCAGCAGCGAGGTGAGAGTACAATGGAGCCATGATTGTGAAACCACGAGCTTCGACGACGGCGACAATAAGTCTTCAGCGTCCGTCAAGGACAGCAGAAGAAGTGAAGGTAGTTTAATCGTGGAAGTGCTGCGCCCTGTGAGGGGCTAGCAATAGGCCATCAGCCTCGAGTCTTCCTCATTGGGTCGATCGAGTTACGTAGTATGCCTTGGGCAGGCCACCAAGGGTATCGGTCTCACATCTCTGCTGATTCGTCGTGGTGGTCTGTCAGATCTAGGCAGAAACCCGATGGTGGGTGATGGTCTCGGAAGAGGAAAAAGGTGTGAGAGAGGAAGAGGAGGAGGAGGAGGAGGAGGAGGAGAAGGATGAGGTTTGGGGGCTAGAAAGTGGATTGCGGGAGGGAGGCGCCTTCCTTTAGCGTCGTTTTGGGATGATTCGCCTGGGAAGGAGGGAGCCCAGATTCGAGGCAACCGCAGCCCGTTCTGGAGGAGATAATATCCCAGGCTCGAAGGCAACCATTTCCTTCTTTCTTCTTCCCAAAATACCTACCTACGGAGCACTCCCCCTCATTTTTGCACTTTTTTTTGTTGCCTCTCGGACTTTCAAAAGCCATTGGAATCATGGGACGGCACACTATTGCTTATAATTACCCACAGCATCACGGCCGCCGCCCCACACACAACCGACCGTTGTTCGCAACTGGGTTGCTCAATCATCCGCAGTCAGCCTCAACGACAACGGTGACGCCGACAACGCTGGCAACAATTGATTCGAGAATCACCGCTGCTGCTTCTAACCCACCCCTACCCCAGTACTTTCCAACACCCATCTACGATGAACCTGCCGCGGCCAACCCCGGTGTCCTGTCAGACGAAGATGCATCAGTCTTCAACTTCGTCATCAGCCCCAACACTTACTCCAAGGCCTCGCTGGCCACCTTTCCCACAACCAATGATTGGAGCATTTGTCCGCCGTCAACCAGGCTCATGAGCCCTTTGAGCTGTGGGACTCAGTCTTCTTCCGAAGCCGGCTCATTCTTCTCCTCCATTCAAACTGAAAAAAGCGACTCCCTAACTACCAGGAGCTGGTCAAGAGGACCCAGCCCATTGAGTCGCGGCAAGTCTACCAGTATCCCTGATATCTCCGAGGCTCTGGTTTGCCTCGGCCCCCAATGCCAAGAAACATTCACTTCCCATGATGACCTCAAATCACACGCCGAATCCATCCACACCCATTCCTGCAAATGGGCCGGCTGTCATCTACCTAGCTTTCCTACTCGTGATCAGTTCCTCTGGCACATGAATGTCGAGCATCTCCTTGTTTGCCCTTACCCCGGTTGTGTCGAGACATCCTTTGAAAGCGCCCGAGTTCTCCAAACCCACATCGCACTGGCTCATCCCCAATCGGGAAAAGATGTCATGAAAGACTGGACGCTGCCCCCCGTCTCAGAAGATGAAGGCGTGAAGGAGCCAGGTTCAAACTCGACAACGAAACCGCCAAGGGAGCCATCGTCCAGCAACACCACACTTGCCAGTCCAAAAAGAGATGCTGTGACGGACGACTTGATCCGAGTACGAGCTTCGAAGAGAAAGTATCTATCCCATCTTCGAAAAGTGGTCGAGAAGAAGTCGAAGAAAGGAGCTGGTGAGTTGAATATATGCCTCCCCTTACTCAAACCTGTCGACTGCTTCATCAGAACATGGCTCTAACAAGACCAGGCACCCCCAAGAGCGCAGACAGCCCAACCGATCTCCTCCGAGGGAGAGCCACCCGACTCATCGAGACGACAAGTTTCCCTCTCGTGTTCGAGCATGCCATTCTCCCTTTTCTCACCGAGTTCTTGCCCCGATGGGTTGGTCCCCGTCATGTCGTCAGTGTCACTCGAGGCAAAACACCCCAGATGAAGCGCATTTGCATCATGGCGCCGAACACTATGACACGCGCACGCAAGATGATCATTGTGCACCATGTGCAAGACCTCATTCCGGACAACCTCCGTCCTCTTGTTAGTTTTGTCTTTGCTCGCGGCGAGGTCAGCAGGGCCGCCGCATGGGCAAGAGGGCTTAGCAAGGACCATCTAGACGACATATGCGCCGCAAGGAACCCCTACTTCTTCCGCAGTCCTTGTATGGGCGACAGTATAGGCATCAGGGGCAATGGCTCCTTCGATGATAGCACCGCCACCCTAGGGCCCTGTATTGTCGTGGGCGGCGGCAACTACTGGCTCGGAAACTTTCACCCCTTCATTGATGCTTATCATCAACCAGGACGAGTCGAGGTCGAACACCCATCCTTCCAAGATCGCACGGGCTGTATGGATGAAGGCCACGACGCCATGTCGATGGAGCGCGGTTTCAAGCTTGGCAACGTCGAGGTCACCTCGGGTTTCAACTTGCAGACAACTCGGATTTCCCACGACCCTTATTGGGAAGAGTGCGACAAGGAGAAACCTCTGGTCGTCACTGACTGGGCGCTCATCTCCGCCAGGACCTCTCAGGCCAACATCCTACGCCGTTTCCCTTCCGAGAACAATCCCCTACTACGTGAGCCCGTCATCACTTCCACCTCGGCTGTCGTTCCTGGGAGCTCTGTCACCTGCAGTGGTCGCACATCTGGATACCAGCGCGGTCAAATCGGCGAGATACCGGCCTATGTCTCTGGGGAGGAAAATGGTACCTTGAAATCCACTAGGGAGTGGTTCATTGAGGAGCCATACCCTTATGACAACGAAGAGGAGTGGATCCGCGGAGGTATTGGCGTCCAAGGCGATAGCGGCGCCGCGGTCGTTGACTCGAACACGAACGCACTCGTTGGCCATGTCTGGGCTCGCAATCATTACTGGGGCCCTGGGCCGCGCTTGACCTACTTTACGCCAGTCACGGACATCTTTGACGACATTCAGGAGAAATGCGGGCAACAGGACCGTCCCCAGCTCCCAGAGTACCGCGATGACGCGAACTGCTTCCCGATGTACCCTTCGTGCCGTCAGTGCTATGACCGCCAGACCTACCTCGACAGTCGTCGGAGTTCGCGAGTGTCACTACAAAGCATGCTTCTTGGACCCAGCGATGGCGACCAGGACTCGTCCACTATTGAGGCTGTCTCGGAACTAGCTACTCCACGGGACTATCACCGCTCCACCGGGTTCGAGGAGCTGGGGGCATCCTTCAACAATGTCGTATCGCCCTTGCCGGGGCCCAGCTACTATCCCGGAACACCAGCTATAGAAGATGCCAAGAGCCCATATGCGACTACGCTCGATCTAGAAGGCTTGGATGGACCAGAATTCACTGAACCAGGCTTCCCGCGGATGTTATCTGCACCAGGGCTGACGTGCTATCACCGGGACTCTGCGGCAACGGGCGTTAAACGTCCTTATGAAGCCACGGTCGACACGACAAACATGCCCGGGAATACACCGCTAGGTTTCGTGTCCATCTCCCAGAGCGATAGATTCAAGAGGCCGAGAGCCAGGGACTGAAATCAGCCGGCCAGTCCACCTCGTGCCATTTTCTTCGCGCGAGCGTCGCGACGGTTATGGTTCGCCCGGGAGCCTTTGTGGGCTTCCTTATTCCTCCTGGCTGATTCGGTCTCTTTGTCGCCGGTCGGCCCGGCCACGTTGCCTCCCCGTCCGCGGCCTCGGCCTCGACCTCGACCACGGCCCCCTCTGCCGCCCCTTGACGAGCCACTTCCAGGCTCACTCGACTCCTCTCCAGAGCCCGCCGGGGTAGGCCTCCAGGAAGTACGCTCCAGCTGTGCTTGCTGTCCACTAAAGGCGTATTTCGCCTCCAGCCTTCGCTTCTGCTGTGGGTTCCTTGCAAGCATGACTGCCCAGCCCTCAATGGCTTCGTCTGCCATGCCAGTCTCCTCTCTCAACTTCACTCGCTGGTTTCCTCTCCTGGTCGCGGCATCACGGTCAAATACCTTGGCATCCATTTGGTATGCCCGGAATAGGGCTTCCTCGTTTCCGTCGTTCGCTCCGTCCGCCTCATTATTGGAGGCATCAACTGTGCCACCCACATCTGCGGCATCGTAGGTGTCGTCCCGCTCGTCATCGTCGGAATCGAAAGCCGCCAGGGCGGAGAGAATGGCCGCTTTCTGGGGGGCATTGGACTTGTCTTTGAGAATATCATCGGCTGATTTCGCCGGCTTCTTACCGAATGAAATCTTGGATACATCCATAGCGAGGCGGTCGAACTCGTCGTCATCAAAAACATTTCTCCGACTTGGAGCCTGGGGTGGGCCAGGTAAAGATTGTTGCGGTTCGGTGTGTGATGACCTAAGGGCGTTAATGGGATCAAAAACAGTTGTCTTGGGGGGAACAGAGGCGTACAGAGGCTCGCTGCGATCTGCATCCGCCAAGTGAGGCGGTAGGCTTTCGCCCAGCAGATTCGCAACTACTAGTTCCACATCTTCGCCATACTCAGCCAAGCATTTGGATATGAAGCCAGCCCCCAGGTCGGGAAATAGATCCTGAACTTGCGTGATCTGGCTCATTCGGTGAACATGTATCTCGGCGTCCACATCGTGTTGTGTTTCTTTGCCCTTGCCTTTATCCACTTTCCTCCTCACGAGTCGTCTGGGCCGTACCATCGTGCCCTTCTTGAAACCTTCCAGCGCCGTAATTCTCTTCCTTAAGTTTTCCGTTGCGTTTCCTGAGTCCTCGGCTCTCCGTAGAAGAATCTTTAGCAAGGGGGTGTTTGTGACGAGCTCCGGGACGAGAGAATCGTTGGCATTCAGCGGGCCCGCCCTGTGGGCATCTGCTGTGTCCTTCAGGGCATACAGCTGATCACTCAACATGGACCACTTGGGAGGGTCGGCATCTATCAGTCCAACCAGGCATAGATACGTCGTCGTTATGATGACCTTTCGCAAAGGTGGGTTCATGACCCGGAAGCAAACGACCAGGCCATCGATGAAATCCGCACCCGCGAGGAACAAGGTGCAGGCATTCGGTGAGACGTGAAGGAGGTGGTTTAGACGCTTGAGTTGTGCCTCTACGAGTCTCAGGTCGCCTTTTATGCCAGAGTCGAGGTGTGGGATCAGGAGCTTTTTGAGTGCTGAGAGGGAGGCTTCCAAGGGTGCAGGATTCCGTGCGAAGAGCTCTGCTGTGAGCGACGTAGCAAGTCTCAGGGGTGAAATTCTCGCCAAGTCCGCGAGGAAAGGAAACCCGACGAGCTGCGACGGCGGAGCGGCGGTGGTCAGGACACGCTGGGTGAGTTGCCAAACAGCTTTCAGCAGCGGCTGTGAGCGGGATCCCAAAATGCCAACGCCAGCCAGGGCGGTCTCCTCGGCAAAGCTGGCTAGGAAGGTGGCGATGGAGTCGTCGCTGGACAGGGCAGCTTTGAAGTCGTCGTCGGAGAGGCTGGTGAGGGCGCCGCAGAGGGAGAGCCAGGCATCGAGGAGGGAGTCCCATTCGGGGGGTGTGAGGTGTGAACGCCAGGGGGCTTTCGGGAGG
>JABFFI010001315.1:0-13436 GCA_013623725.1 Fusarium robinianum
GTGGTACGACGAGGAAGGGGGGTGTTGGTGGTGAGAGGAGCTGGGGGAGGGAGTTGGGACTAAGAGCCAAGTGGGTGATAGCAGGTAAGTTCATTCCCATGAAGCTATTCAGACTCTCTATCTCTCTGTGTGTGTCGTAGTCATCTAACAAGAACCAAACCACCACACAGACAAGGAAAAGTTCTCCAACCTCCTCAACGACCTAAGAGGTAACACCACCCACCGCTCTCCCCCCAAACTCCCACCATTCAACCCAACTCACCAACTCACCAACCCTAGACTTCAATGACGGCCTCGAACGCCTCTTCCCCCCCTCCCACCTCCCCTCCTTCCAACGCACCTGGACCCATCACCTCCTCGAATCCGCCCAGAGAGACCTCAACCAGCTCTCCCTCCTCGAGACCGCCGCCACCGGCATCTACCCACACCTCACCGCCTCCGCCACCCTCAAGCAGCTCCGCATCAACCTCGACGCCCGGCCCCAGGCCTCCTTCACGCCCACCTTTGCCCTCCGCGTTCCCCGCGGGGCGCTCGACATCCCTGAGGACCCGGGGGCAAGACGCAGCAGGTCCAAGGCGAGAGGGAGGTGTCACGCGCGGCATGAGGCCGAGGGGGATGTAGTCGTCGAGTGGGTGGACTATGACCCGGATGATATCGACGAGCGCGTCGCTCACGTCCGACGTCTCGATGACCTCGCGCGCATGACGCATTCTGCATCAGAGTGCCATCCGGACCTACACACCGCCGACTGCATCGGCTACGTCGACGACACCTCCAACGCGCGATACGGCCTCATATACCGAGCCCCCGCGCCCTCGTCCTCGACACTCCACGACCTAATCTCCAGCCCGGACCTGAAAACCCCCGACCTCGACGACCGGATCCGCCTCGCGCACACACTCGCCGTGGCGCTCTGGTCCCTACACACGCTGGACTGGCTACACAAGAGCCTCTGCGCGTCCAACATCCTCTTCTTCCCCTCTGCCTTCTCCACGTCGGCACACTCTCCTACCGCAACGGCAGCCCTCGTCCCGGCCATCCACCGCCCCTACCTCACGGGGTTCGACGCCTCCCGACCAGCCCTCGACGCCGCGCTATCCGTCAACCCACGCAACCCGTCCATCTCGAACCTACACCGACACCCAGCGTCCCTCCGGGGACTTCCGCACTCGCGCCCCATGGACGTGTACAGCCTCGGTCTAGTGCTCCTAGAGATCGGCCTGTGGAAGGTGCTCCAGACGTACCATAAGCCGCACTACTCGGCGGATCGGTGGCGGGAGAGGGTTGTGAGGGCGGGATTGGTGCCGGGGCTGGGGAGTAAGGTCGGGCGGAGGTATCGTGATGTTGTGGATAAGTGCTTGGGGGTGAGTGAGGATATGACGAGTGGTGAGGCGGCAAAGCTGATGGAGACGGTGGTGACGACGCTGGAGAGCATTCGGGTGTGATGAAGGATAACGTGAACTGAATGAAATGAGACGATGACATGACGACATACACCACTGATCTCCTTTGACTCCCTTCACCGGGGTGTACATGAGTGAGAAACTGAGACTCATCCAACTCACTAGACCAATCCAGAGGGTTAGTTAGACAGAGGACAGACGGGTCCAAGGAAACAACGACGGGCCAAACATAGACATAACACTAGAAGAATCTATTTCAGTCGTCTGAAATATATAGATCGATATAACAATATAAAAAACCGCTGCCTCGTCTCCTTTCACACTACCCCCCAACCGAGCTTCTGTCTCCGATATACTGTAGGCAATAACAAAAACCCCTAGAACCATGCCATACCCTAACGTTGCGGTAAAACCAAAAAAGGCAAGCAGTACAACCAATACACAATAATAGAAAACTTCAGAATGTCCCCCTTACCCATGCGCCAGTTCCAAGTAAACACCAAAATACCCCCGGATAAGCTGATCCAGGCCTCGCAGTTGACACTTGTCTTCTGCTTGTCTTTCCTTTCGCCTTCTCCTTTTCCTTGCCTTGCTCTCGAGACCCTGTCAGGACTTCCTCCAATCAAGAGATAGATAGCCCCCGACTTGCCTGGAAGCCTGATTGACTATTGGATGCTTTCGAAATCGGTAACCTTCAAAGTGTTGGAACGGCGGTGGCACTATTTCGCCAAACGCCTCCGGGAAACAATCGCAAGAAGAATCGGCTTGGATTCAAACACACTCAACACCAAAAATTCCTTGCCATTCCAGCCTGAAACGCCAATGCATGTCGAACATGAGATCGGTCGTGACGTGCGTGAGTCATGATCGTTATGGAGATTCGCACAACCTGTTGCTCTGCGCCGGTGCGCGCTGAAGCCTCTGCGTTCGCGGTCCTCCAGCCTTCTAGGCTCCAGAGACCTTGCGGGCGATCGAGGCCGCCGTCGCCGACGTCGCGTGACTGGCGCTGCCTACCCGGCCGCTCGTCTTGCGGATGCCGCCGCTCTCCTTGGCGCGGAGAGGAGAGCCGTCCTGACGCTTGCTGCCGCGGACCTTGGTGAGGACACCAGACTGGCTAGGTACCCGGTCGACGTTCTTTCG
The DNA here is from genome assembly GCA_013623725.1 of Fusarium robinianum. Lineage (NCBI taxonomy): Eukaryota > Fungi > Ascomycota > Sordariomycetes > Hypocreales > Nectriaceae > Fusarium > Fusarium robinianum. Next base: position 2,544 of record JABFFI010001315.1, read on the forward strand.
CACAGAACCAATGTTCTCAGCGTCTTGCGACGCGTCGTTATCAATCACATAGATTGTCGCCGACTGGCTCGTGACTCGCGCCTTCTCGTTCCGGACCGCCGACTGCGAGGCCTTTCGTTGGCTACGCATGCGCAGGTGTCGTTCCTCGTCAGACTCAGCACCCTGTGCCTGGCGGTTCGTACCCGCAAACTCTGCCTCTTGCTCGTTGCATTGCTCCTCCTCAGTCGGGAGCTGCTGGGGAGCTGCTCGCTGATAGGGATGGTGGCGATCTGCCCGGATCGCCTTCCGCGGCTGGCCGGGAGTCGGCGCTGGCAGGTAATCATCCTGGATGTTGTTGCGATCCGAGTCGACCTCGCTGAGTGGCGTTCGGCCGGAAGTGCTTCGGTTGGGAGGCGTAGAGGCCTGGCCATTTCGCAACGATGTCTTCTGCATAGCTCGAATAGGCGTGCTGGGGACGGGGTTGGAGGCAGCCATCTCCCTCCGAAGCCTTCGCTCAACGCGCTCCTCAATCCACCACTCCCTGAAGGTTCCCTGGTTGAGATGAAGCCAGTGCTGTTGGGGACCGACCACCATGCCGGGTCTCATAAATCGCATGAAGGAGATGACCTCATTAGCCGTGAACCCATGACGGTAGATGAGATAGGCGCCAATCAGACAACCGGTGCGGCCCAGACCAGCCTTGCAATGGACCGCGATACCCTTCTTCCGGATAGTGATCATCTCATGCGCGAGTCTAATAAACTTGCGCACGGTTGGGAGCGAAGGACATGTGCCATCGTCAAAGATCATGTCAAGGTGCTGGATGCCCAGGGCCTCGAAGTAGGAGGGAGAGTAGAGGGGAGAGTTGAGCCGCACAACCAGGCCAATGTTCTTCTCGGTGAAGTGGTGCAGCACATTCTTGAACGGCTGGGGTAGGGTAGGATGGGCGTCGACACCCTCGAGAGTCCGGGGGAATGCAATGGCCTCGGATCCCTCAGGACCCTTGGGAGTCGGGGCGTGTTGAGGAGAGGCGAAAGCCAAGAAGTGAGGAGTGATCCAGTTGAAGTCGCCATGCTCAACCCTCTCAAACGTCTCGTACTCTTCAAGATCGAAGTTGTCCAGATCGCAGCACTTCTCCTCCTTCGCCTTCCACACACCGTAGACAACATCCTGGACGCTAATGCCGTAATCGGCCTGACTATAGCCTGCATCCCGGAAGGGCATCAGAGGAGGGTCAACCTGGGCAATCGGAGCCAGGGCCAGATGAGGAGGCCAGTTCTGGATCAAGACCATGTAACAGGCCAGCATGCAAGCGGCATTTGCGCGACCTAGATTTTGGGGTTATCGCCATGTCAGTCTTGTCTGCGCTGCGCAATCCTGGGGGATGGATGTGAGCTCACTTCTCGGGTCAGCGGCGCTCCAAAACACAATCGGGCGATCCTTGTTCTGCTTGGCCCCCAAGATATCGTGGAAGTGAATCGCAAAACGGTAGAGGTGACCAATGTGCAGCGGACCGAAATCATGGTGGAAAGCATTGTACAGGAGGCTATCGTCGACGGTGAAATAGCAGGGCGCCAGACGCTTCGGGTTCACGGGCGGGGTAGCATTATCGGCGGTTCGCTGGCCTCGTTTCCGGGGTGAAGAGGGTGCCTCTGGGAAGGGGAAGACAGTCTCGGCAGTTGGTGGGTGAATGTAAGATGCGAGGTAAAGACGTTCTGGGACAAAGTTCAGTGCCGTGATCGGATATGAGGTGCGCCCATTGGCGTGGCTGGGGTTGATGCTATCGCATGGATCCTGGGGGGGGATCGGCGATAGCACAGGGTAACGATGCGATATGGCTCTCGAGAATCGAGGGGCCATTGTAAGGGACATTGTGTGAGGGACATGGAAATAGTAGTAAACGTTACAGACGATGTCTGTGGCAGCTTTAATCATACCTGGAATGTATTCAATAACCTGTCCCATGTTTTGGGACCGTCGAGTAGAAGGCGCCATGGCCGTTGTTGAATGCGCTCGTTACTTGTATTTCGACCTTGGGGTTGGAAGTTGAGACGGCACGGAGAGGTCTTTCCGACTTATCGATCGGAGATTAGGTGTCGAACGGATGTCGAACGAGCAGGTAGTCGCAAGTCTGTCCGCCGTCGTCGAAGAAGTCACGATGATTGTGATGTCTTGTCGTTTGAAGTTGCTTCCAAGTAGTTTCACGGGCGGTGAGTCGGAAGACCCGATGATAGATAGCAGCGACAATGGGCAACCCGCAATGGCGAATGCCTAGTTATAGACAATAAAGGCGATAGACGGAAGTCATAAAGGAGAAAAAAGCTACCAGAGGAAGGTCGAATGGAGGAGAAGAAGAGGTCGTGGTTGTCAAAGTCGATACCAGTATGGGCCCACGATGTTTTTGTATGGCCTGGACTCTCTGGGTTGTCTTGTTATTTTCATGGTGAGACCCCCCGGCTCAAAACAGCAGCGGCTCGGGGCCACCAATTTGTTAGCTGTTGGTGGGCCGGCCACCCGTCGTCATAGCAACATACTGGTCCATGACCCTAACCACTGTAGGTAGGGTCCCACGTTATAGGCCGCCTATCGCTGACCGCCTACCGCTGAAAGGCCCCTGAGCAGGCCGCTGGAGCTTCAGTGCTCACAGTGGAGGTGGACGGGACAACACCCAGGTTGCCCCGTGTCACCAGCCACAACATGAGAGACCTCGCTGGACTGACTACCTACCCGCCACAACAACCCTGTCGCAACTTTTCTATTCGGTTCTCTTGCGACTGCCGCCGTTTCTCGACAGCCAACCAATCCATTCTCTCCCCGCGTCTACAGAGACAGAAGGCCTCGGCGCTAACCCAAACCTCTCGACAACCACCCTAGACAACGACTACGACTGCATACAAGCACGACAACAACAACAACCACAACCACGACCACGGGCAACCACAACCACGGAAAAGGGCTCACCACGAAACAGCCCAAACAAGGGACGAGACACGCCTCCATAGAGAGCCTACAAGGTCTCCCTTTTTACTGCCCAGCTCAATCTATCTCATTTGCTTCCGTCCTCCTCCCTTTGGGCATTCTCTCCCTCACTCGCCAACCGCTTTTCAACCCCCCGCTCTCTGTCTCTTTTTTTTTTTCTCTTCCTCCCTCGGGACTCCATACTTGGGCTTAGATCTCCGAACTCCTCCCGTCACAAATCGATATCAACCAAACCCGCCCCCTCCCCCAAACTCCTAAAAAGGAAACTCATCACCCTCTATCAAAGGGAGAACGGACATTTACCCATCCATCCCACCGTCGTTTAGATGACCGCCATGGCCGCCACTCCCGATGCCGAGTTCCCCTGCTCAATGCAAGCCACCCCTCCCTCCCCATCCCCATCCCGGCGTCGTTGATACGTCCGTCTCCCATGTGACGACATCATCAAAACACAACTAGCTAACCCTTGTCTCCCTTTCCTTCCCGCCCGCGCAGACTACTCAACGTCCCGTTCCCCAACTCTCGTCTCGCCGCGACCGCCCTCAAGGCCATCCAAGTGGACCCGGAACGCTCCCCACTCGTCAGACGACAGCTCACCGTTGTCACGGCGCCGACGGGCCAGAGCCCCAGCGACAGGGATGCACAGATCCTCCAGGTCGAGTACCGGGCCACCACTAACCGCATGCTACGCGTTTCCGTCAATGGTTTCATGGAGAGCTTGAGGCTCGTGCTGGAAGTTATGGAGCAGCTAGATACCGACGTCCTCCCTCAGCAGGACGGTCTGGATCCTACATCATGAACAACCTCTGAATCTATCCAGTGGGTCATTGGGTTCATCAAATGTGGTATATATTGCCGTGTTACAAGTGATATGCGCAAAGCCTCATGTTTCATGGTGGATGGACAATCCTCATCACCTCCCAGTCCTCCCCCCCTCCGGTTCCCCAAAGAGCCCTCTTCGTCCCAACCTATCTAAACCGCATCGACACCTGGTAACCCAAACAAAGACAAAGTCCCACATTCTACCGTACCTCAGCATTGCCCCAGGGCCATCCATCTATCGTTGCGCACCAACCGAAGCAAATAAAGATCCGCTGCCTCCCCGTAAACGCAATGTGAATGCAGACCCAGACAGAAACGCAATATTACATCCATCCCAAACCACACAAAACACCTCACACCCGAGGCCAGGTCAGGCAACAAGCGCTTCGTCATTGTCGTCGTCGCCTCATGTGGCCTCCTTATTGGCCATTGGTTGATACCCTTCGAGTTGTTTTTTCAGATCCTCCAGCTCCTTTCTTAGGTCTCCGTTCTCACGTTCGAGATTTTTCATGTGCACGATAGCATTCTCGACGACGCTGGCCTTGCTGTTTTGGGCATTGGACTGTTTGCCGTCCTTCTTATCGCCATCCTCCACAGGACTGTCCTTGCCTTCGCCACCCGGCAAGAGCCCAGCCATGACTTGCAGGGCCGAGTTTATGCGGTTGCGTCGGCCTTGTTCTGCCAGCTTATGCGATGTTCGTTTCGATGTCAAATTTGTCGACAGCTCACTAGGATACGACACACCAGGCACCTTATTTCCTTCGAGGATGTTCTGATAATTGGACTTTGACATGAGAAGCCTCGAGGCAGCATCCTCACCCAATGACAGGCCAGAAGTTCCAGGGAGCAAGGGCTTGATGTTGGGAGAGATTCTCGGCAACAAGGCCGGCGATACGTGAACCGAACCAGTCGACCTTTTCCTGCTGGACCGGGGGGCGAGTTGGGGGGTTTTGCGCGCAGACGAGTTTGGAGCCAGTTGAGGGCTCTGGCTCGCTGATACGGTACCTGAGGCTCTGGGGAATACAGGTGATGGTGGGGGTTGAAATCCCAACCCCTTGGCTGCCGAAGATTCTACAAGGGTAGATTGATGGGGGCCACGTGAGATGGCCGGGGGGAGTGGTCTGTTAGATACCGATTCGGGCAACTCGAGCGACTCGATGTGTTCCGAGACGGCATGTTCCTGGTGACCAGCCGTTTTGCTCGCCTTGGAAGCCGGCAATTTCATAAGCGATGCGGGAGTCGCCGGGGCCGGTTGTGAGTCGACCGGCCCAGAGACTGGTGTTTGCTGGCCTCCCTTTTGCGCCTGGATGTAGGGGGATTTGCTCGTCGACCTTCTCGTGGGGATCGGCGGCGGGGGCATGTCTGTGAGGGTTTCGGGGGACACGGATGAGTTCTCCTCGGCCGATGTCTCGGTCGAGGCGGCGGGCATAGGGAGGAAGGCGGCGTCCATCGCGCCATTTTCATCCACCTCATTGAGGACTTGAGAGACAATGGCCGGGCTAGGTCCCGTCTTCCGACGCTGTGGTTTCACTATGGGAGAGCTCCGAATGTTGACCTTTCCCCTCGGCTTAGTTGTTACCTTCTTCCTCGGCTTCTTGGTTGATTCCATGGATGATGGGGCATTCGAAAACGTAGAGTTCTCCAGATCCATCTCCACGGGGGAATTGTTTGACTGGCATTGTTCATAAATAATTGTGTGATCATTTTGCGCATGCAGAGCGGGCGAAGTCAGCGGGCTGAAGTAGGTGCTAGGGACAGCGGTGAAAGCATTGTCCACTGAAGGGAATTGGCGATCGAGAGGGGTAACTGCAGGAGACACAAGCGGAGTGAAAGCCATCTAGATAGATATGTTGGTCAGCACACACAACAAGGAGAGCTACCAAAATGCCACGGCCCAACGGCCCGGCATGACAGAGGGCATCTTCGTAACTTACATCTTGCTCCTTCATGCGCTGGTGATAGCCCCGGTCAAAGACGCCTGGTTGTGAAACTTGCTCGGGTTGGGAATAGAACTGGCCGCGCATCTCGAGGGTCTGAGGAGTTGGTGGTACTGAGTGATTATGACTGGAGAAAAAGGCAGCTTGTTCCTGGAGTTGGCGCTGCTGCTGGTGGAACTTTTGCTGTTGAAGGTACTGGATCTGGGCATCGATGTTGGAGATGGGGTCGATACCGGGTGTCATCATATGAGCCGGAATGGTAGGAGGGTTGGCGGCGGTGGACATGATACTTTGATTATCACCGTCGGTCATGATGGTGTCGGGAGGATCGCGCGGCTGGTTCATGAGGTTCTGAGCCGAGCCATCCTGGAAACTTTGGAAGTCGAAAGGCATTCCGTCGCCGAGATTGGCCATGCTGCTCATGTCGAGGAACTGGTGAAAGTCGTCATCGACTGTGGCAGTCATGGCCTGGTCTTGTCCACCCCATGTCGTCGAGCTCATTCTGGTCGAGGCGACGACGAGCGTCGGGGGAGGGGCTCGCAGATCGTATGTCCGAAGTGGACGAGGGAGTGCGTAGTCGATAGGTGGTCCAATGGACGCCGTGAAGGGCGAAGAACTTGGAGTTGCAGGTCAAAAAAGTGTCGTGTGACGATAGTAGAAGCGAATAGACTTCGGGGCAGTCGGGGATGCGGGCGGGTTTGCGACCCGAGTGCTGTAGGAGGAGGAGGAGACGTCGCCGGTCGATCGGCTGGCTGCATGCACGGAAGTTGGTGTCTCGATGGCCGAAAAAAAATGAATGACAGCCCCGGAACGGGTCGAAGTCAGTGTGGAATGTTTGACGCAAGGTCAGAAGGAAGTTGTGCGAGCGAGGGAGAAGGGTTGAGGAGTCCAAGAAGAGAGAGAGAGCTACGGCTCAAGTCGGAAGGCGGAGGGAGGAGGAAAGGCGACGAGGACGAAGGCGACGGTGAAGGCGGCCGATGGTTGGTGGGTGACGGGAAGTGGTTCGTGATGCGGGCAGAGGACGACGAGGAGCGAGAAAGTACGGGCCCTGAGGTGGTTGGTGGGCCGAGTGAGCGAGTGAGAGCGAGTGAGCGGGTGAGGACCTCAGGCGAACGAGAACGGGATGGATGTATTGAGACTTTTTGTCGGAAGAGTGGAGTTTTCGAGAGTGGGGTTACGGAGTGGGGAGTTGGATGAGAGTCAACGGAGTGGGATGGAAGGGAAAGTCACTCCGTCCTCCGTCCTCCACCTCACCTGCCGTAGGTAGGTACCTACCCAGGTAGATACTTACCAGGTAGCTTCTTTCTCTCCTTCCAGGCTTATTCTCCAGGCTTGAATGCTCCTCTGCCGCTAGAGAAGAAAAAGGTGGGCAGTTTCAGCAGTTTCTTGGGCAAGAGGCAAGGTACCGGTACTTGGCAGATGCAGGACATTGTCAGCTGGGGGGGAAATGTTCGATGAGTGGGTGGGATCCATGGGTGGGAGGGGGGAAAGGATCATGGGTGAGTGGGTGGATGGATGGGATGGGGGTTGGTTTTGGTTTGGCTAGAACTTGACAGACCTCCAAGGGCCAGGGCTCACGGGGGCGTGAGTCTGTCTCTCATCAGAGCATTGGCAGAATGGTTATTGATCTACTCCGTACTATGAAGTATGTAGGTACGCCGTAGGTTATGGTGATAGGTACTATATGTATCTGTCTGTCGGTAGTTGATGGCTCTCTAACTCGACACTCTCAGATCGTTTTGTACTTACGTACGTAGGTACGGATACATGTATGTAGATCCTGGATGGCTGTCACACTGCATCCACGGATCTGAACCACTCAAGCTTCGAGTTTCCCGTACCGCTACTTCTCCAGCGTCTTCAACAGGAACAGCGCTGCAGCTGTGGCTTGACGCACCACGGCGTGGGATGTGGGAAAGGGCACCTTCCACCCCTTCCTCCCTTGTCGTCGCCCATGCCTTCCATTTCTCTCGCGCTTCTCCAACCTTGGGCAACCAGTGGTCCGAGCGCCCGCGGCTAGACCTAAACACGCCTAGAAGCTCAGAGATCAGGCCCTGGGGAGGTCATGGATTCGGCTGTTCGTTGGTTGGGTCATCGACTTCGCTTGCTACAATTTTGGGCCCGGGCTTTTTTTTTTTTTTTTCTTTCTTTTTTTTTCTTCTCTCATTTCAAGTGGTCTTTGCTTGCAGGGCAGTGTTGATAACGTTGCGTGGCCAAGTGACTTGAGTATCGTTTTGAGTGACCGACGGATGATCTGGCTCGTGTGTGAACTCCCTCCTTCATCTCGTTTTTACTACTCTGTACTACTCCGTACGTATTGTTCTTTTCTTTTTTCTTCCCCCACTTTCGACCTACTCATCTCTTGGTTTTCCTGATATGGTTTCCGGAGCTTTTTGCAGAGAGGACCTACCTACTACCATCTCAACAACCCCTGGCATCTGAAAAACTTCCATCACATGATACTACGCCCCCCCTCACGTCCTCTCTTCGAATCATCTCCCCATGTCGCATTGGCCCGGCTACTACCTCAAACCCCTACTTCACATGGTCCGGTTCATGGTGGACATCTGGCCCATTCTCGGGAGGTCTCCGGCTTAGCCCCAGGCGGTCCTCCACCTGGGTTCCTCTCTACTGCCGCCCATCTCGTCCATTCATCGTCCGTGTTATTCTTCCATCTCACACAGCCTCGACCTCCCCACGCACCGACAATCCGCCCTGTGACTACGACTGCCACCGTGTTAGTGGCGGACCCGTCTGGAGAGGCTACTGTGTGTAATGTGCTTCCCCTAGGGCACCGAGCTGTTGGACTTGTGGGTTGTGATGTCTAGAAATGGACGAATGCATGTCATCCCATTCTGTTTTGAGGGGCGCCGTCTCTCCAGTACCGATCCTACCAAAAACCCCGTCGCATCTAAGATTGCCTACCTTGGTTAACCAGATGCAGAGGATCGTTGAGGAGTCTTTCATGGCCTGCCTCTGACCAACACTAACCTGTATTCAGTTGTTGCCAGTCATTGAGAAGGACGAAGAGCAGTCCTTGCTTCTCAACAACCCTGGAAGACAGTTCTTTTTTTCCTTTTTTTTCTTTCCTTTCTCCCTCTCTTCCAGATCCGCCCAGGCCGGCCCCCCTTCACACGCTGCGAGCCCTTCGCTTCTACCCAGGGTCCCACGCTAGTCGCCCGCCAAGCTTCGGGGCTCTTTCGCTTTGAGGTCTTCTTCGTCGGGGACCCTTCCCGCCCTCCGGCTCGTCAGGTCCACGGCGTCGGGTCGACAGGGCGACTTTCGGGCACCTGAATTACTTCGTACTTCGTAGATGGACACTGTGTCATAGGCCACGGACATGCCGGTCTAATTCTGGATGGAGTCTGCTGCCTCTCCGAGTCTCCATCGAGTAGTTCCAGGACTATTATGGGACGACACTGACTCGTTGTAATATCACAAGCCCCAACCAGTCTGCTTGACCTGGATGACCGACCTGGACGACCGACCTGCCGTCCCGCCCGCCCGGCTTGTTGATGACAACGACGTTGACTTTGAAAACTCGATGCTTAGCCACTAGCCTCCGCCATCACCCAAAATCTCCTCCTTTAGGTAATTATGTACGGGAGTACTCTCTCGTCCATGCGCTGACAGCGGCGAAAATCTCCTGTCCCGCCGCCATCCTCCAACCGCCGTCATCCCCAATACACTCACCGAGCCTCGAGCGCCACCACCGGATTCCCCATTTTCATCCGCCCCCACGCTGCACAAACCCGGGGTGATGCGCCCTGCCCCAGGGGAGGGGAAGGAAGACATGAGAGACAGGAAGAAGACAGAGGGAACCTGCAGAAAGCACCTGATTTCTTCCAGAAGTCTTCCATTTCATGTGCGTCCTTCGGTCGCTTGGTTTAGCTTGGGACCCTTGGTTTTCTTCCGTTGTTGTGGGGATGCATGTAATTACTCCGGACTCGATTAAAGAGGGAGAGAGAGAGAATTTCTTTTTACAATCGAATCAACTGACAAGGTTGTTCGAATAAATACCAGAGGCGATAGCAGGTATTAATTACCTAACGTCCTTGAACACCTCAACTAGAGGGAAGTACTCCGTAGGTACTCCGTACTTAAGCAGGTAATGGAGGGTCAACATGTACATATATCAGCGCAAGCTATTACAACCACCAATCCCAAGCATCCACCATCATTCTTCCATCCATCCCCATTGTACCAGCCGAGCCGCTGGCGCATGCGCTTTGGACAAAGAAAGGCTCGGCCCGTCGCCCGACGAAACTCTTCCCGTGCCTTAGACGGTTAGGTGCAAGTTAGGTAGAGCCTCATACGTCCAGTCAAAGATTCACATGCCAACCAAAGCATCACCTTCAAAGACACCATTGTGATATGATTTTTACAGAGTTTTATTGCGGTTGAAGTTCCGGCTTTGCAGCCCCTGCTTCGACGTTGCTCTCCACCAGATACAAATGGTTTACATACAACAAAAAGAAAATCCAGCCACTACCGCCCCGAACTCGGCCAGCAGCTGGCTTCCCCCCACCTCCTCCTAGCCCCTTTCTCGACCACCTCGATTCCACCCTGCCGTTTGTGTTTTTACCGTTCTCCTCGCACTACCTCCATGTCCCCTCTTCGTCCTCCGTCTTCGCTTTCTAGGCAGCTAATTATATTCAACAGGAGATGGTGGTATCATAAGAACGCAACGATTGACAGAACGGAAGAGAGGGAGAAAAAAAAACATGACCTGTCCTGGGTCCGCGTCTAGAATGTACAGTGAAGCATAAGGCGTAGACAAGGAGCATAGGGGAAGAGAGAACTGAATATAAGACAGATTAAGTCGAGTCAGAGAGACGCCGACGCCGGTTCATGCGGAACTTGAGAGAGACAAGACAAGAAAAGAAAGGTGTCCCCTTCCGGGCTCCAGGTCCCAGGGAAGTAGGTGAGGGAGTGTGCGCGAGCGCGAGCGCGTGCTGATAGGTGCGATGAAGAGATATGGAAAAAGAAACAGGGAGAAAGAGGGAATGTGGGCGAGCGCGGGAGATACGCTCTTGGTGAATCGTCTTCATGGGAACCGTTTCATGCGAGTAATTCAGGTCATCCACGGCTCATGAAAAACTTTTATCCAAACAAAACGGTGCTCGTGAGAACATCGCGGAGGGGGTATTTCGGGGGCTCATCAGGGGGGGGGGGG